>JANIEX010001026.1:0-14728 GCA_027627405.1 Leucocoprinus birnbaumii | reverse complement strand
GATGAGGAAAGGACGGCAAAGGCCAGAGGGGCTAGAAGGAAGATGGGAGGTGCTAGTAAATGCACCAGTGCATCCACAGCGGGAAGACTTGTGTCCCGCATCCATCCAGGTGAGTAATTAGTCGGGTCCGGACGGAGTTTGCTGACGCCTTTCGCAGGAAGAAGTTCGTTTGCATGCCATGTGATGGGAAGAAGAAGAAATGCGTTCTTCTGAGCGCGGGGGAGCTTGCAGGTGGAGTTGGGAATGGGGAGATGTTGGGTCTCCTCCGGCGGATCGCGGACGGCATTGATGAAGGAAACCGCCTCTTGAGGAGGTTGGTGAAGGGTAAAGGCAAGCAGCGCGCGCAGGAATTGGATGAGGAGGATGGTGAGGGTGAGACAGAGGGAGAGGCGGAGGGAGCGGAGCCGCCGGAGACATGACTCGTGGAGGGGGACTTCATCGTCTCCTCTCGCGGTCGTGTCGGGTTCTGCAATCCCGACCTCTATTATTAATTGTTTTTTGATGTACACTGGCTTTGTAGGTTTCGGCAAAAAATGTATATCTGTTTCTTGGGCGTTACAAGTGTGAGTAAGCGGAAAAGGAAGCGGAAATATCGGAGAAATATAACAAAATTTGACTAAGTCCAGTAAAGTTCGGAGAATGCGGAAGGTATCGGAAGTGTCGGAGATGATGTAAACAACAATAGAAAAAATGTCAAAGTCCATAGAGAGTCGGAGATGTCGGAGTCAATGGATCATAAGGGAAGTGGACCGGGTTTGTGAGGATAACACAAGTGGAAGTCGGAGATGAGTTCTTTCGCATGTTCCAGCTCAGTGGCCGGAAGCCATTCGGATTCATCGGCGGTGTCTTCGTATCCCATCCATATGACCTTGTAAAGTAGTTTGCAGGCCCAGCGGCGGTCGATCTTGGAGTCTACGATTTGTGAGATTTCGTATTCTGGTTCTCCATCGATGACAACCGGAGCCGGAGCTGGTTCGGAACAGTCGGAGAATGGATTGGGGGTAGAAGGTTCGAGCATAGATACATGGAAAACAGGATGGACGGCACGCATGGAATCGGGAAGGCGGAGGGTGAAGGAGTGAGTGCCAGGGCGAGCGATAATTTCGTACAGACCAAGGTACTTTTCTGAAAGTTTCTTCAAAGGTCGGGTTGTTTGGAAGAACTGTGCTTTCACGAAGACTTGCTGGCCGACTTTGAAATCCGGAGCAGGGATCCGACGAGCATTGGCGGAGATCTCGGATTTAAGTGTAGCATGAAGTTCCTGTAGGTCAATTGCAAACTCGCGGGCCCGGGCGGAGGCAATGTCATGTTCAGGATGTACAGTGATGTTGGGATGATAACCTTTGTTTGCAAAGAAAGGTGAAATGCCGGTTGTAGCACTCGGAGCATTATTGTACACGAACTCTGCGAGCGGCAGTAGCTCGGACCAGTTGTCTTGCTGGTAGTTGCAGTATATGCGCAAATATTGCTCGAGGGTCTGGTTGGTACGTTCCGTTTGTCCGTCGCCTTCTGGATGGTATCCTGAAGTGAAGTGAAGGCGCATGTCGAGGGTGGTTCCGAGAGAGCGGAAGAAGTGTGAGACGAACTCAGACCCCCGATCGGAGGTGACGTGCGACGGGACACCATGTTTGGAGAAGACATGGAGAACGAAGAGCTTTGCTAGTTCAGCGGAGGTGATCGTATCGTAGGTGGGAATGAATATAGCTTGTTTGGAGAGTCGATCAACGACTACAAGTATAGTATCAAACCCGGAGGATGTTGGAAGCTTTTCAATGAAGTCCATGGATATCAAATTCCAAGGGTGTTCGGGGATNGGAAGTTGTTTGAGGTGACCATAAGGCTTGTGANGTTGGGGTTTGGATCGCATGCAAGTGACACAGGATTTGCAGAANNCCTTAACCTGAGTGCNGATATCAGGCCAAGTGTATTCCCNGNGGATGAGTTCGAGAGTCTTGTTTTGACCNAAATGGCCAGAAAGGACATGATCGTGATGATACTGCAAGACTCNNAGGNGGAGGTTGTTGGCGTCGGGAACATAAATCCTATTGTCAAGTCGGAGGAAGCCNGCTGAATTNATGGACCAGCGTCCTTCNGGAGCGTNGAGATGTGCGGAGGCAGTNGGATNGTCANGAAGNGAGGAGAGGATGTCGGAGTGCAGCTTTTCNAGATCAATGATTGTGGCTGNGCAGAGGGAAGGTGTTGNGAGATATGTGGCNCAGATGGAGGCNGNNAGCTGTTCATGAGTGAAAACCNGGNGGAAGTTATGGGGATTGACCGAAGNNTAGCCAGTATTCCCCCCTTTTGGGTAGANNTCCCATNGTCTAGTGAGAGCATCGGGCTTCGTTCCGAGTTTTCCAGGGCGGAANCNGATAACAAGATTGAATTGTNATAGATACTCCAACCAGNGGGCTTGTCNGCNAGTAAGGACCTTGGTAGTNCAAANGTATTCCAGATTCTTGTGGTCCNTTACAACNTCAATCNGAAGTGNNGAACCTTCAAGGTAGTGCNNCCAAATGCNGAATGCCTCAAAGATTGCCAANAGTTCCTTGTNGTNNGTATNNTAGTTGGATTCTGCGGAAGTGAAGGTGCGGGAATGGAATGCGATAGGGTGAACTTNGCNGTNNTCNGAAATAATNGAAAGNATAGCAGCNAGAGCNTAGTCNGANGCNTNGGTTTCAACAATNATNGGAGAGTCNGGAANCCAATGGGTAAGAATGGGAGCNGAGGTGAAGGCCNTCTTCAAGGTGTTNAANNATTCANGACATTTCTCATCAAAATTCCATGGAGCNGACTTTNGAGTAAGACNAGTGAGCNGAANGACAATGTNGGAGTANTTGTAAATGAANTGTCNATAGAAATTGGCAAAACCTAAGAAAGATTGAATGTCCTTGACCTTCTTNGGCTCCAGCCATTCTTGGATNNTTTTGATCTTNTCTTCCGNCATTTTGAGACCGGANGGAGAAAGGATATACCCAAGATATTCGACNGATTNNGAGTGNAACTCACATTTCTCCGCCTTCGCATATAAGCCATGTTTTNGGAGCCTTTTAAGGACCTNGCAGACNTGTGNANGATGAGTGTCAGTATNNTNGGAATAGATNAGGATGTNGTCNAGGTAGACAGTGACNCAGACGTCAAGGANATCNGAGAAGATGTCATTCATAAACCGCTGGAAGGCCGCNGGAGNGTTAGTGAGACCAAANNGCATGACAAGCCATTCAAAAGAGCCATAGCGGGTTCTGAAGGNAGTCTTCCATTNGTCACCTTCNGNGATTCNAACAAGATGGTAGGCATGTCNGAGGTNGATTTTGGTGTACAGGCNGGCTTTGCNAGGNGAGTCNAGGAGNTCNGAAATGAGCNGAAGTGGGTANCNATCNTTCTNNGTGATCCAATTTAGACCACNGAAATNGACACANAGCCNGAGAGAGCCGTCCTTCTTCCNGANGAAGAGAANGGGAGCTGCATGGGATGAGGAAGTGGGTNNGATNAAGCCAATGGATAAATGTTCATCAATAAATTTGNNAANAGCTTCAAGCTNNGAAGGGGAAAGAGANTACAGAGTGCNNACNGGAGGTTCAGCACCATCTTCTAAGTTGATTTTGAGGTTGTATGGTTGATGCAGAGCAAGCATGTTTGCTCTGGATTTTGAAAACACATCTGTAAAGTCATGATACTCTTTGGGGATGTTGGAGAGGTTGACTGCTTTGTCAGGAGCAGCAGTGGCAGAGGATGGAGAAAGGTTGATGCAGAAATTAACTGAACCTGGGAGTCGGGATGCATGGAAGAAAGCAGAGGCATTGATGAGGGAAATTGAAGGGCACACAGTGGACAGAGATGGCAGTGAAGAGGTGGTATTGACAGGCAGTAGAATGTCAGCTGATGGCTCTGGAGGGATGGAAGGTGCGAGATTCTCCTGAGGAAGTGGTCAGAAAGTAATACTACTCAAAGCCCAGTCAATCAATGGATTGTAGCAGGCGAGCCAGTTGTGTCCTAATACCACAGAACAAGAGGAATCAAGTGGAGTGATGTAGAAGTCAAGTTGAATACATTCACTGGTTGGGAAACAGATAGGCAGATTCATGGATTCAGTAATGTAACTACTCAACAACCCATCAAATAGCCACAATTCAATGGGCAGAACAGAGGAAGTTGGAAGGGAATGAGTCCAGACAAGAGAGCTATCAACAAAACAATGTGTAGACCCAGAATCAACAAGAGCGGCGAAAGAAGTCCTTTGAATGTTGTCCAAGGAAAGGATAGAAGGAGAAGTGAGAGAAATAAGAAGAGCATTTGGATTGGAAAGAGTGGAAGTGTTGAGGCGACATTGACTCTCTGGTGCACAGATAAGTTTAATGCAGTCCCCAGTCTGTGTGGAGTCCTGAGGACCGCCCTCTATTTTTCTAAACCCTTGGGAGTTGGGTTTATCGGAGTGGCAGCCTCAGCCTTCTAAGCACAAGTGGCCTCTTGATTGGCCAAGCGCTTGTGGCATTCTTGGACAAAGTGTCCAGCAATTCCACAGTAACCACAAAGGCCTTTGTCCTTGCAATGTTGATGTTCCTCTGTGGTTAGCTTGCCAGAGCTGTTGAGCTTACTGGTGAGATCAGGTTTGCGTGGAGGATTTTGTTTACAATTACCACCAGAACCAGATGTGGAGAGTTCAGAAGTCATAGTTTTATTGGAGGTGGAGGGAGCCTGGCTTGGGGCACAACTGTTGGTGGCGGTGTTGGTAGGATTGCTGCTGGAGGTGTTGCAATTTGATGATGGGTTCTGATTTCTGGAGCATTATTGTGGAGTGGAAGTTGAAGTGGACGTGGAGGAGGATGCATTCTTGCTTTGTTGCTTCTGACTAACTGGAAGCCTCAGATTCTTCATGAGCATGAGCTTTCTCCCAGGCTCATTCCCAGAAGCAATTGTGGATGATCTGCACAGTGGCTTTCATGGACTGGGATTCCTGTGGTTTTCCAGCCTTGCGCTGGGCAAAGACGTCCTTGATGCAGTTTGGAAGACCACAGTGGTAGCAGTGGGTAAGGTAAGCATCATCCCAGGAAAGCTTTGCAGTGTATTTGAGGAATTGGATGTTGTAGGCCATGATGTGGTCATTGTGATTCATGGTAAGGTTTTTAAGGGCTTTGGCTGCTTCATCCATTGGATTGGTGATGCCAAATGAAGCCCGCAATTCCCACTGGAAATTATACCAGTTGGCAATGTACGGATGTATAACATCTTGGTCTTTATGAATGAGTGCAATCTTGAACCAGGAAAGAGCGGAGCCACTGAGATAGGTGGTTGCAAAGTTGATGCACTGTTCATTGGTGTGGAATTAAGTCAGATTGGCATGGAAGTAGAGTCAACATTGAATAAGAAAGGTTTCAAGCTTCTCCAGACTAGTACTGTCATAGGTGTCGGGGACTCAAGCCTTGTTGGTGCATTCTGGGACAGGAGGCGGATCATCATGAGGATCTAGGGTGTTTGTGACTTGATGAAGGGTGTCAGCAAGACGGTCCTCAACATCAATACAATGCTGGCAGTGATGCTGAGGTTCCTCATTGTCAGAGGGTGGACCCTCATCACAATTTGGTGGGTTGTCATCATTTCCATCATTGGAGGGGCCTCCATCAGGAGGTGGACCACCTCCAGCACTGCCCTGTTGTTGGTACATGTCCTCATTTTCTTCTTTGTCTTCCCAGCCCTCATTCTCATCGTGGTTGTTGTGATTTTCATTGTCCACCGGGTAAAAACTGCCAGGAGGTGCAGGAGTTTGAGAAGAGTGGGCAGAGCAAGCGGAAGTAAAAAGGGTGGTAGATTCAATACAATTGATGTGAGCATGGTGCCTGCAGGGAGGATGTATGTTAACAGTGGTACTGCTGGACAGAGTAGCCAAAAGATTGGGGTTCAAACAGTGAGAACAATGGGGACGTGTTTGAGCAATGGGAATTAAGCAGTGAACAGGACAGACAGGACAGATCAGAGTCCTTTCTTCTGGAGAGTCGGAATCTGATCGCTGGTTCCTGGTGACAGTTCTGTGCTTAGCAGGAACAGTGCGAGTAGAGGTCATGGCAACAGAAAGACAAGAGATAGCACAAGAGCAAGATAATGCAACAGTAGAATCTGAGTCTGATAATACTGTTAAGCATGGAGCAATGCTAGGGAGAATGTCTGACATTAGCAATCAGAGCAGAAGAGGGCGGAGAAACAACAGGTGGATGGAGTACGGAAACTCCGATTAGGACCAACAGAAGATGTGGAGAAATGAAGCATGAGAACTCCAATGGATGTCAGCAGAGATAGGTCTTGGCCTCAGCTTATGTGCTGTGCCTTCCACTGACACAGGACCTGGATTTCGGATATGGTGGAGGCGGACAGAATAGGGATTGAGTAGAGATATGAAGGGAAGGATATGAGGAAGCTAATTTGATTATCAGACTGAGGAGAGAGGATACAGAGGTAGCAGATTAAATACTAAGAGCCCTAAGGGTCTGAGCAGCTATGCTAACAAAAGGTAAGAATAAATGTATTGTCTGACAGAGGTGAGCGGAGCGGAACAAAAGTAACCACGGAAATGGGGAGACAGAAACAAGACATTGAGAGTGTGATGGGTGGTGCAGTAGCTATGTTATGAAGAATGGTCAATAACAATAAAGGGGAAATGAGGGAAACCAAATAGGGGATAGAAGAACAAAGTCCAATGTGATCCAACATTACCAACTGGAAGAAAGTCGATGATCAAAATTTTGGCAAAGTCCATTGAACTGCAGGGCCAATCGGAGGGCTGAAGGCAGGATATGACACTATTGCAATGTATGGCTTCTGCTTATGGTACAATGGCTTTGCCAAGTGCAAGGGTCATTTACAATCCTTTACCAAGATGCAGTGTCATGCTGCTCTTTGAATTATTGGCACCTTTAGGATGTCTCCAACAGGCAGATGCAAGGCCCTGGCAGGCCTCATACTGGTTCATTTACATTTGAGGAAATTAGTGTCACATGCCACCTATAGGGTCACAACCCTCTCTAGGACTCACCCTGTCCAGTCCCTGATGGGCAGGCATGACACCCTGTTCCAGCAATGATATAGGTACTTAAGAAGATGTCCAGGTCCATGTACTCCTTTCATATGAGTTCAAGACAACAGACTAACAGTAATAGTATCTCATGGTCAGCCACATACAGGGCTGTTGAGCTCAAATACAAACAATGATAGTGTGGACATGGAGGTGAACATCCATTTATACTATGCCCACATGTGTTGCTGATACTTCCTTAAAGCCAATGGTTATCAGCATGAATGTGAATGGGACAGAATTATATGCTAGTATCCCTCCATTTTTATTTGAGCTTAATGTGCCACTGGCAAAGAAGAAAGGGAAGGGAAAGCAGTTGGCTACACAGCCAGAAACAACCACTGCTGGGACACGTTGTTCTCAGAGGAACAAGAAGTGCTGAGTCAATATTAGTTGTTACTGGCCTCTCTACCATTACCTGTATCTCTCTCAATGCTGTATCCTCTTCAAAGCAATCTATAATGTCTCCACAAGTCACAAACAAACTATTGTTGGTTATAACTGGTTGCATCCTGTTATCACAAAACTGCTTAGTGCTGTGACTAGTATTATGAAAACTGAATTGATTGTCACCTGTTATCATCACTGTTTTAATGAAAGTATGAGAACATAAGACACCAACAGAATGAACTGCAAGTTCAGGTGCACATGAAAAAATGGACTAAGTTCATGTAGTCTATTCTTGGCATGAGAACAGGTTATTATGTCAGACAGGTTTTTCTGACAATTCAAGAGGGGCTTAGATTGACCTTGACCACATGACATCTGCATGGCCATGGGACATGGATTGCATGTATCACTGCATGCACACAGGAATGATGAACCGGAGTGATACTCACAAAGGGTCAGATGGGGCATGGATCCAATGATGGAAACAACCATGGTTGTGATGAAGTTCTCCAGGTGGAAATACAAATTCCAAGGGATTGACACGGAGGAACTTGACAAACTTCTCAATGCACAGAGGAGTGCCTGTGATCAAAGGAAGGTAGGCAAATTGTGCACAGCCCAAAATGATGTGACTGCAGGTCTCGACCGGGGCTAGGCCACAGGAGCATGCTGACAACTCAGCCAGGAAAAAGTGCCTTCGGTATTTGCCAATGGGGGTGTGGTCGAGGATACTTGTTATGTATTCAGACCACAGCAAGTGCTCTATTTATTAGAGTGTCCTAAGCAAAACATGGAATAGATATTGTGCAGTAGCTAACACCCATTACTCATGCTTCAGTACTTCCTTCCACAACAAGACCAGCCTCATTAGCAAGTGAGTAAAACTTTGAATCCTTGTTCATAAGGAGGTTTTCCGGAGAGTCAAGCTCGGCAACCTGACTGCAAGTCAGCAACAGAAGCCAGAGGCCCCACAAAACAAGACCTTACCTTTCCAGCATCCATAACCAGGATTCTATCAGAAGTCATAATGGTGTTCAAGCGATGACTAGATACAAGTCAGAATTGCTCTCATCAAACTCCATAGAGAACTAACGCAATAGTGAAAATGGTGACATTAGTAAACGCTGGGCCACGAATGATCTCTTGAATCGCATGATCAGTGTCTAGATCAACGGCCGAGGTGGCTACAAGCATGTTTCAAAAGCTGGACCAAGTGAACGAGAGATTAAGCTTACCTTCATCAAGGACAAGAATACGAGTCTAGCAGAGAAAGGGTAAGTGCATGTGTAATGAAAAGCCTCTTGAGTCATACTTTTCGTAAGAGAGCACGCGCGAAGCATAGGAGCTGTCGTTGACCCGCAGAGAGAGATGAACCACCTTCCCGGACAGCCGAGTCAAGCTGCTCAGGTAAGCTCTCGACATACTCCTTCAAGTGAGCCTGGTCCGACGTTAGTAACGATGTTCAAGTTTGACACGTACTCGCTAACCTGTTCAAGTGCTACCCAAATCTCGTGATCGGAGTATGCGCCGAGAGGATCAATATTGTCGCGAAGAGTGCCCTCGAACAAATCCGGAGTTTGGGGCACGATAGAGATTGACGAACGAACTGAGAATCACACATTGAGTTCAACCAGCGACGTAAGAGGAAAGTAAACACACGATCATGGAGGCCAATTTTTGTGATGTCAACACCATCAATGATGATTGTTCCACTAGCTGGCTCAATAATACGGAACAGCGCCAACAAGAGCTGCAAAATAGTGAGAATACATTGACAACTGGTCATCGCCTCAACCTACCGATGATTTTCCAGCGCCAGTCCGACCACAAACTCCGATTTTCTCGCTCGGTTTCTGGCAAACCTAAGGCCGTGTTACATGCGAACATATAACAAAACTCACAATTCGGATATCGACGTCCTTAAGCACTAGGTCCAATCCAGGACGGTATCGAGTGGAATAATGACTATCAAAGGTTAGATGAGCTTCATTCAGACTATTCCACGGAATACTTACCTAAAATCAACAGCGCCCTCTGATGGCCACTCTGGTGGTGTTTTCGAGTCGGGCAATTCATGAGGTGCTTCGGGCTCAATCAAAGTCTGGTGCAAGATACGCTCCACGCTGACAATGTTTTGCTCTACTTCGCTAGCGGACCTCACCAGCCAATTCTGAGGACCAGATAAGGATTATTAAACTGACGAATATAAAAGGTACATACCAAAGACGAGGTAGTGTTCAAGGCGTAGGACAAAACAAGGCCGACAAGACCAGCATTAACGCCAGTGGTGATAAGAGTCGACATCGCCAAAGTCGTTACGGTCAAAATGATCAGAGCACCGACAAACTCAAGTCGTACCGCAAGCCATCTGTTGACAGAGATACTAGGCAAATAACAAATTTGATTCCTGTCAATACGATGTTGATTGTTCTGCGTGAATATCGCTTGTTGATGGAATGCACGGATGGTCGAGAGACCAGCGAGGGACTCGGAGAACCAAGCGAAAATGGGCGACCGAGATACTGCATCCAGACGTTTGAGTTCCCGAGACGTTGCGAGATAGTATCTATCATAGAGATAAGAGACCTGCGTGCATATGAAAGAGAAAGGACTCACTTCATAACCCTGAGATAGAACCATCCGAGAGGAACTACTGCAATCAAGAACGGTGGGAAGCTCGAGCCAATGACAATCAGGATGAAGAGGCAGACAGCCGATGTCCGACAGAAGCCTTGGATAACACGAGCAAGAATCTGATCCGCAACATAAACGTCTCGGGAGAACAGGTTGAGAATACTGTAACCACCATATCAGCCAAGCCCAACTATAGACGCCTATACACTCACCGTCCGGTCGGCGTCAACTCGAAGAACGAAAGCGGGGCTTTAATCAAAGAGTCAAGCATCTGAGAATCAAACTTGAGTGCGCATCTCAGCCAACACAGTAATATAACTCACCGCATCGTGAAGTCGTCTCGCGCTACGCAGACCACAAAACACCCACATCAAAATCGACGACACGCCCCCCATTAAACAAGACAACAGCGAGAACACGCCATAAAAGAGCAGATACCAAAACATTCCATCATTGCTTCCTTGCTCCCTATTGTGCTCACCCCAATACCGCAGGGTATAAGTTGCCAAAACTGATGTAGCTTGCTGAGCGATGATACTCAGGATGAAGAACACAAAACCAGCCACCGATGCAGCCTTGATGTACTCCTTGTATACCGTTATCTTGACCTTCCCCTGCTCCTGGTGCTCGACAGACAATCCCTGGCTAGCAGAGCTAAGTTTCGACAAGGTAGGTGGCACCAAGCGAGGTTTGGAGAAGCTAACTCGTTGGCGGAGTTTCTCGGAGAGAACAAGGCCGTCTTGAAGAGTTTTTTCTTCTTCCAACTCAACGGGTACCTCCGTCTTGGGTGTAAGCGTACCACTAGTAGTCGGGTGAGGAGTCGAAGCTCCCGACGAACTGCTAGATTTTCCATGACCGCGACTAGAGACACTATCAGATCGATTCCATGTCACTGAGGAAGCAGCACATACATTAACTTGGAGATTTCACTCTCCTCATTGGCAATCAATTCAGTGTAGGAACCGGATTCCAAAATAATTCCACGGCGGAGATAAACCAGCGAATCAAACTGCTTCACAAAGGCGATGCTGTTGGTGACAAGGATACGAGCTTTCGTAGCCAACAATCCCTGTGGACCAATGACATTGTCTGCCTGACTTAGACAAAACCACTCGGGTTAGGGGGGATAGAAAAACATACCGAAAACGTGGCGAGCGACGTGGCTGTCAACAGCTGCCAGACAGTCATCAAGTAAAACGCTGTGATAGCAACCAGAGTCAGTGGATGGTTCGATCACGATTTGGTGGGAGTGACATACAGGTCTGCACGAGCATACACAGCTCTAGCAAGAGACAACCGAGCACGTTGACCACCACTCAACTAAACAACGTCAGCGCAAATGCCGTCGAACCAAGATGAACAGCTTACAGTGATACCTACGGACAGAATACATCAGATACCACAAGGTATTATAAGAAACATCATTACACACCTTTCTCTCCGACCTCGGTGGAATCACCGTCCGGTAGTAAAGCCAGATCAGGCCCGAGGGCACAAGCTGAAACACACAATCAAAACCCACGAACGGACACCGAACACCAACTCGACAAACCTTCAATCACGAGATTATAAAACGTTTCATCGTACTCATGCGAAAACAAGATGTTCTCTCGTACAGATGCCGACATGATCCTTCACAACCACGTGTCAGACAACCATTCAACTTCACAAAAAAACAACATCGCGTACCAAGGGTTCTGCGGAGCATACGCCACGGAGCCTCGAACCGTCACGGAACCCTCCTTACGCGTCATATCACCAATGATCGCGGTAAGCAAGCTCGTCTGTACGGGACAATCATCAATGAACTATCACTCGACTTAGTTATGCGCGATCCTACCTTGCCAGCGCCTACACGCCCAAGCACACCGAAAAGCTGGCCCTTCTTGACCGAAATATTGATATCCTCAAGAGTAGGTTGAACGGCATCCTTCTCCCACGTGAAATCACCGTTTTTGATCGAGAGCACCTACGTAGTCAACCCCTAATCAGTATCAAAAAAGTCTATAGACTATACCATATAGCAACCTACCTCATCACCTTGCCGCAAATCATTAGCTGCAAGGAACTTGATAGCATCAGACTGAAGCTCCGCAGCGTCCAAAAAGGAGTTGAGACGCTTGACTGATACGACGGCTTCAATGATATTCGAAGTGACTTGCGCAAACTATCACCGATGAACATTAATGGCGAGGAGAGGAGACGATGTTAGAAGTGAGCATACCATGATCAAGGGGAATTGCAGCAACATGAAAAGAGAAATAGCAGGGAATATGACATCTGAAGTCAAGGGACGATTGGAGACGACGGATGCAGTGGAAAAAGAAGCAAAAGCTACGAGAAGGGGAATGCCAGTCCAAAGAGTCATGTTTCCAGCCTGACCAATTATGAGTATGAAGCGTCGCGATAAGGAGGGTGAAGCGTATTACCGTTGCGATACCGATCTTCCTGAGCATCTTCAGCTCCTGCTCATTCCTTACTTCCAAAATTTTACGTAGGAAGCTGTTCTCCCAGGCATAAAGCTTGATGCTGAAGGCATCTTGAGCATCACGAACAAGCATAGGCACGGATTCGCAAACCTCTTGATATTGTTGAGTAGTTCACTCATCAACCGTGTACGTTTATCTCTGTTCTTCATCTGCTTCTCTTGCATTCCCTTGAGGACTCTAGCAATATCTAGAAAATCCTAAGCGCGATGAATCCCGAAGTTCACTGAGTACTCACAGGTGTTCAATGGGATTGAAATGATCATAATGGCAACTCCGACAAATGCAGCCCAGCCCAGGAGGTTATACAGAGACACAAATGCGAGAATAATCTAATCGAGTGTGAGATAAAACGACCTATACTCATTGAAGCACTTCGCACCTGGAGAGGGCCTGAGAAGGCGATGAGACCATATGTACAGAAATCTTGTAGACGTGTTGCATCAACAGACATCAGGTTAACAATGTCTCCACTTGCTCGACCGCGTTCATCATTAGAGAGAACGAGAGCCTTCTTGTAAATTACGGATACGAGCCCGGCGCGCACACGCATTCTATTATGAATGTGAGCGGCGTATAACGGTCAGAATGACTTTACATACCCAGTCTCGAATGTTCGTTGGAAGTACTAACGAAACGCTCAACAAAAATTCCGGCACAGAAAGAGTCAAACGTACCTGATTCAAGCAAACAGTTTGTGCCAAAGATGCAACAAACATAACCGCAGCAATAGCAAATCCTTTCACGTCCGAAGGACGTTCACCATCCGGTGCAAACCTCGCGTCCTGATAAGCCGAGATGTACGCCAACAGGATTCGTAGCAATTGCGGCTGTGCAAAGGCCAGAAAATCATGAGCGACTTTGAGGATTGCAGCTACAGCGTACGGTCCGCCATAGGAAATGAAAAGCGCCTTCCACAGCGCGCTTAATCGAAGCATTAGTCACAAGCCATAAATAACTCAGGGGGAGGAGGTATCTCACTGTTTGGCCATAGCGCTCTCCAACTTTCTCCCAAGATTCTCGGACTCATCCTCGGGCAACAAGGCCGGGAGATCCTGTTCCGAAATGTACTGCTTGACACCCTTTTTCATCAACGGAGTCATCCAACTGAAGGACTGGGATTAACAGCAGTCAGAGATTGCTAATCCCGTCGCCACCGGAACGCGATGCTTACCCAGATGCTGAATACGTTGGCGGTCAAGATTGGACTCTCAGCATAGATTTTTTCGCCAAGTTGTATCTCTGACCCATACTCGGGACCGAGCGACTCCAAGGCAAAAGAAAGAAGGCCTAGGCCAATAGCTACGATTTTTGAGATGACAATGGGGCGGTAGAGCTCCAATCCAATAAGGAGACGTGTTCTGACCCAGAGCAAACCTGCAGCAGCGAATACTGGCCAGAACAGCAGGAGAGTGGTCGAAGACGAGCGTTGGCGAGTGTGGTTTAGATAAGTGAGAGAAATAGCAGATAGGATAGCGGCTGGTTCGAGGATATAGGACGGGAGCACAGGGACATCGAGGTGTGTTAGTAGGATGTTGATGAGGTTAAATGTGCTCGCTGCGAGCGCGCCGGTGAGTAAGCACTAGCGAAGCTGTGAGTACAGCGCCGATAAGCTCAAGAGGAGCTACGTACGATTTTTGACCTCAGAATCCACCGGCTCTTAGAGCTTACGTGGCGAGACTCAACGGTAGCAAGAGTCAAAGACCTGAAGAAGCTCACGAGGAGGAGGGCGGCCAGAGGAACAGAAAAGAGGATTCCCTCTTCATAGCAGGTCGTGATATCAAACGGCCTGAGCCTTGAGATCGGTCTCCAGCCCTCTAGGTCATGGCAAGCCATGGTGGTGGTAACTGGTAAGAGGAGAGTAATGGGCTTGGTAAGAAGAGAGGCGCCAGACGATATTTTGTATAGACGGCCGGGGATAATCTCGGCCCGGCATATAAATACATTTTGATTTCAAAATTGGGTGTCTACGGGTATCTACTATCAGTCATCCAGCGGCGGAAGGGCATCGCCTGCGATTTTCTCTCCCAGCGCGACCCGCTCTAATAAATCGTATGCCCTGTCGAGGTCGTCGTTGACGATGACGACGTCGTGGACGTTTGGCTCCTTGGCAAAGGCAATCTCCTTGAGCGCTGTAGCGAGCCGCTTCTGGACGGAG
>JANIEX010001025.1:0-14731 GCA_027627405.1 Leucocoprinus birnbaumii | reverse complement strand
GGAGGCCCGGGTTGTTGGGGCACCATTGGCGGAGGAGACTGTTGCTGTGGTGGCTGCTGATAGTAGCGGGGATCTTGAGGGGGGCGGTCCGGGGCTCCCAGGGGTCGACCATATCCATCGTAGGCAGGAGCACCTTGTTCAGGACCAGAAAGTTTCATCTTGTCCATTTGCAATCCCAGCTGGTTTGGTCCTGCATCGACGGGCGGTAGAGGTGGCGGCGGAGGAGTATGGGTAGGCTTCTGGATGATGGTGAAAGCTGCTTTGGACTGCCTGTCGATTTTCTGCCTGTTGATGTCGCGCCAACTTCGAAGAAGCTCGTTGGCAGTTTCCATCGACATACCACAGAAATCAGGCACGAGATGGGCACAATTAGCATGGCAAGTGATGTCGCACTCTGAGCATCTACGAGCATTCTTGCGACCCAAAGGAAGCATATAGCCACAGTGGCAACACCAATTGGCACCAATGTTGGTCAAAGGCTCAAAGCGATGAGGAATACGATGGTTGATCTTCTCTTCATCTCCATCCTATGCAAGACATTCAATGAATGATGTTGGCTGAAAGAATTGAATGTCCTTACACCAGTGTTTGACTTCGAGATACATTTCGTCACCACCTTCTCGTAACATTTCTTGTGGCACGTGTATCGGCAGTCTTCGCATTGGTACCAAGTGCATTCAGCAGGAAATCGTTACAGAATGCACACAGCATGAGCTGGTAGAATTGACGCTGCACGAATTTGTGACCGTTCATCTCGTGAACCTCGCCTTTACGCTTGCGAACGGCTCCTTGACGTCCGAGACCACCCATTGGTGCGTCTAAGGGCCGCTTACGAACATTCTCCTTGACTAAAGACGGGTGAATTCGCATTCAATTCAGGCAAAGAAATATACTGACTGAAATTTAGATTAAGGGCGATCGCACCAGCAGGCTCGACGCCGAACCAGGCTTCAATACCTTCGCTGCCAGATTGGCCAGGAGGTGCACCACCAAAACCGCCTTGTTGGGCACCAGGATAGTTTAACGGAGCATCCATGCCTCCTTGAGCGCCGGGGTATCCACCCATCCTGCCAGGAGGGCTGTCACCCGGCATCGCACCTGCCGTCACCCAGCCTCCTTGACCAGTTTCAGCTCCAACCTTCTGTCTTCGAAGAGCCTCCACGAGGTCGCTGATTTTAATCCACAGGATACCTATAGGGACCGGATGGTCGTTCCCTTGTTTGTCGTAGACCACGACTTCGACTTCATTCGCCTTGTCGACGGTCATTTCAAATTCCTCGTTCCACCGATCTGTCCCACGAGCTGGGTGAGACCGGGCCATTTGTGTTCCTTCGACCTTGATTGATACATATGTTTCTGTAACTGCTCGAGAAGATGCACGGAACCGAGTGGTAATAGGGGCATGATCGAGTTCGCGCGCGCCTCGTAATGTCACCCGGAGAGTTCCAGAGATTGGTTTTGAGCGGATGTTGGCTCCACGTTCACCTTCCGGTGCTCCAGCATCTAAGGTATCGTTGACGTAGTTTTGTTAGATGGGTGCTGCCTAGCGAACTGGATAAAACTCGTACCGGTCTCCTCCTCCTCAATCACATCATCCAATACATGCAGGTTCTTATATCGCTTGAGAGCGGCATTGAGCAACTGTATCTTCTTCTCGCTCTCTACCTTCTTGGCCTCAGCGTCGGCCTTGGACTTCTTATCTCCGTCAGCGGAGTAGAGTTTGGCCATCTTGTCTATCCCCAGCTTGTATTGTTTCTCTACTTGGAGTTTAAACTCGAGTTGATGAAGCATTTTGGTGATTTTTCGGGGCGTGATCGGGGTATCGGCTTTGATCAGGTCTAGGTTGGAATAAGCCTTCCCCCTTGGCAGCCCTCCTGGTAGCTGGCCGGGGCCCATGTCGGGCGAACGCAAGCCCGGTTGATCAAAATCCTTGGGAGGGACCTATATGAGACGTGATGAGCCATGGATATTATTGAGATGAACAAGCCAACCTGCGGGGAAGGCAGTCCTCCCGATCGGGCGGCATCATCGCGTGGTTGCTGCTGAAGTTGTAATTTCCGAGCCTGAAGCTCGCGGAGGGTCTGTTCGTAATAAGCGAGATTGCGCTCTGTTTCCTTGATCTTGTTCTGGGTTCCCTTGAGAACATTTTCGTTCGCAGTGGCTCGTCCTAGCAGCTGGGAGGCCTCGAGGATCTTGCGCTCGGTTTGGATGTGCTTGTAGACCTCCTGGATCTTCTGGTCGAGCTCATGGCCCTGAAACTGGATGGCCATCAGCTCGATCTGGCGAGGATCGGGACACAGAAAGGCGACATACCATGGCTGTGTGGACGCAGAGACGCCTGCGTTCGAGCTGAGAGCTGGAGGGGACAGGAAGGTGGGTAATATGAAGGTAGGCTGCTTTCGGGGCTGTGACGCTTTGTTATCAACTATTTTCCCAGTTCGTCCATATCCAGATCACCTGCGCGCAAACTCTGCACCGCTCTTCCTCATGCCTTGCATTGCCCACAAGGCCGCATTCAAAGCCGTCGCTGGAAAATTCTCCTTGTTTCTTTCTGTACAGCATACTATCCATTGCCCAACTCTCCACCATGACAAAATCCCCAAAAACATGGGGTCAGAAGTCATTGCGCAAAACCCCTTGCTGTTCACGCTTTCCGGCTCCAAGGATGGTATCTTAGCTACACATGATGAACTTGTCACCTCGAGAACATCGAACCACTTGCTTGAATTTCTGCAAAAGGTGCTCACTCAGGCGCCGTCTCATCAATAGCTGTTGCATGACAGTCATTAAACTTGTCTAGCAGAACGCGACTGAGCTCGGCTTGGAAACTATCTCCAAAATCAGCATTTGTCAGGCTAGCGGGATTCCTGGCTGCGAGTATGCCTATGGAGACTACTTGTGCCCCGCGCTGACTCTATGATATCATAGTCACAGTGTCTTTCGTAAACTTCACAGCGCCCGCAGAGGACTTGGCACGAATTCAGCCGAGACTGGAATCCCTGCATATGGATTATGCATGGAGAACGCGGTTAATCTCAAATTGCGATGATTCCACGGCTTTCTCGGACATCTTTGACCATCCATTCTCCAAAGACCTCAGTCTGCCACTACAAACCATTTTAGACGACGTTACCACACGCTGCGTAAAGAACAGCTTGGTTAGGTGCGTCATTTCTCCGATATCAGCCTTAATCGCGGGCTTATAGTATTACGCTAGGAGATACCCTTTTGTTTTCGGGAATCTGGCTCATGTGTGTAGTCAATCACAATCTTTCACATAGCCCCTAAGAGTCCGTTGAAGCAATTCAACAACGAAACAGCCTATTTTCAACCGTTGATCACGTCAATCAAGAGAATCACTCAGCGTTCCCTAGACCCAGACTTTCGTTCTCGATGTGGGCAACTCCTCAAGGTATTCTTCTCCTGATAGTGGTCTTGTCAGCTCTAAGAACAACCTCGGCTTTATCGGCATCTTGAATTCTTCCAGGTTCTGAGACACCGCTATTCTTCCCTCACCGACTTGGACCACACGACGGAAAACCATGACCGTACGTCACGACGAAAAATGTCTACCGAAGTGGCTTTTTGTCTCGCAATGCAGCGCATATTCAAAGCAGGCATGAAATGTACCGCATTTAAGGTGATTTACGGCCGCTTCTTGTTATTGCTGAGTCTAATTTTGTCGTAGGGTACTCATGCGTTCATCAGTGATATCGAAGAAGATGCACTCTTGGAAACAGGACACACAGAGCTTTCACCAGATCAAGCACCTCTTATCCCCACGGAGAATATATTATTGAACGAGGACGAGGAAACTCCTGAGCCAGGTCCTCACAAGGATAGTTCACTCTTCAAGATGCTCGAATTCCCCCACGTTGATGACCCGAATTTGACTCGCCTCATATCGCCGAGTGCCGACAACTTGCTCTTGGGTATGGATAGCGAGAGCGAAGACGACTCCTTGGTCAACACAGGTAGCCAGCCCCAGAAGACCGGTTTCGGAGATATCATCAACATCGACCTGGATGATTCCGACGAAGACGATTTCCAGGGAACGGCCCCTGTACGGACCGTGAAGTCTCCAGCGGCTTCCTTGGGGAAGAAAATCCCTGCCCATCCCATACCAAGGCCAACCATAGAGAGTGTTTTGGGGATCAATGATTCATCCCTGGATGAGCATATCACAATTTATGTGGCAGACATCGATCATAAGCTGCCACCCAAGGCAGATTATATGCACCTCCTTGATCAGCGTAGCTCTCTGGACGCATTGGCTAGTCACGATGTCCAACAAACTAGGTCAGGCGACACTGGGAACTCCCAGGAGAAGGGTTATGATCACCACATGCCTTACCCTGGACATAAGTGGACTCGAGCCGCTCCTTCCACGGATCCATTGGTAGTAGACTCTTCACCTTTTCAAGCATCTCTATCGGTAAACCAGGTACATCTCGCACAACGCTTCGACTTCGATGAAATGGCTACGGACTTAGAAGTAGATGACGGCGGTTTTGATCTCATGGAGGGGCATTCAACTGAGCTAGAGGAGGAGCTTAGGGGAGCCGACCCGAATACGTCTAACCTATCGATTCACTCAAATCTAAATCCGCCTGGTCACGCGCCCAACCCAGAGGATTTTCTCGATGTTCTATCTGAAGAACTTTGGTCGGATGAAGAACTTTATATGGATGGCCGCCGTGATCGTGGCTTGCCGCCGAAACTCAATTCTAGGGATTGCATCATTGACGATGGTATGATAACTGATTTGCCTATCGTCCAGAGTATCGAGGAACATATTCTGGGGGACGAAGACTTCATACTGGTGGCTGAAGGACCCGGTCCGAGAAGCAATAACGATGGCGTCCGTTCTCTGGCTTCTAAACTTAGCCAGATTGATTTTATTTTAGTCGACGAGAGCGAGGCAGGGGGTTGTGTGAATACCGAAGATGAAACGGGTTTTATAGAGCTCATCACGTAGAATAAAATATGTATGGTTTACCAGCGCTAGATCCACGGGTCTTAAGACGTCAGTCAATACGGCAGTTTTTGCCTGCAGGCATATATTCTGGAAACTCGGCTTTGTGGATAAATAAATTGGAGCTCGGCGAGAGAGTGGCATAACCAAATAGGGTAGGTAATTCGGGGTCAGACGAAACTCCGCCTAATGTAGCGCGAAGACCTCGACCTTTGATCAAATCCGTTATTACGCTCGAGCGCAGGCTTTCATCCTTCCTCCCCCTTTCCCCAGACTTCTCCTCCTACGGCCATCAGAAGCCCATAAACTCTCCTTCATTATTGATACCACGTTCACCATGCTCCCCGCTCAACGAAATAAGGTCGATATCAGCGTATGTCTTGTGCGAACTCATACTGCACGCCCCGCTGAGATCCGATTTTCCTTTCGTCAGAAATTGACTCCCCAGGAGCAGCAGCTGTTTGCTAAGTATGGCAAACTTCCTACCCACAAGAATATTTTGATGAAGATGCAGAAGGTGGGTTTGTCGATTTGTCTAGAGAGACTCCTCGGTTAAATTGTGGCCTATAGGAACGCAAGTATTTCGATTCTGGAGATTATGCCCTCTCGAAGGCTGGAGTGACGCCTCAAAGTACAGTTGGAACTGCCATCCCGAACCCCGAGAAGTGAGTGTTTTTAGGCGCTATATCGTCATGATGAGACGTTAAGTGGCTTTCCAGCATACCCCATGCCTCACCCGTCTCCAACGGTCACCAGATCCCATCCGTCTCTCCGACTTCGACCAGTCCAATCAATCGAGAAAGCAGTCTCTCTCAAATGAACGTGAAGCCTGTCGAGGCCGAGGGGGAGACTGAGGAAGGGGAGGAAGCGAACAAAGAGGATAAATCGCCACAGCCCGAGCCATCGACGTCGGAAATGGTCACCAGCACAACAATCGAGGTTGAAACACCGGATACGACGATTCAAGAAACGACGATCGAGACACAGGAAGTCAAAGACGTCGATATGGCTATTTGATCCTTCCGCCGACAACAGCCTGCAGTCTCTCGATCTCAATCGCGTTTTATCGGTAACTTGTCCTCTACTTATGCAAAAACACCCTCAACATAAACCACCCGGCTACGGATTGTCGCTCTAATCTTATTGATTGCGTCCTGCCAGTTTCCACTGGTTGTATTTCCGCGCAACGCACTGTTTATCCTTGGTCAGGGATCCGTCGCGATCCTCTACTGCTCCAAGGGTTAGTGGTGCGTTGTCATAGCGTCTTTTGAAAAGCTGCGCCTTTGATACGACCCAGCTGTTATACTAGTTTTCTTCGATATCTGTGGATATGCATTGTAGTACTGTTCCTACGTGGTATGGCGAACAGAAATGTATGAGTAGTGTAGTTAATTGGCTGTGCCTTGAAGACGGGGTCGAGGTGATGAAAAGTTGAAATTCATTCCTAAGCGAGCAGAGGCGGTGCCAATTCCAACGACGTAATTTACTTGGCTATCTTTGTGCAAATGTGACCCTGTCACGGACCTCGATCATATCACGTGGATCGCGATCCATTGAACGCGCTCGATCCAACGCGTCAGGGTAAATCAATGGCGACCTACACAGCTCAAGACGTGACCAAGACTATCGGCCAGTTAATTGGCGATGACGAGAAAGCTATTAAAGAGTGTAAGAATACACCCTCTCGAATATCTTCCCGTCTGAAATGCAGCGACAGGTCTCGCAATATGCCATAACTTCAACATCTCTCCGGAGGATCTGCGATGGAAGCTCGAGGCAGTCAACTTCAAGACCACAGCTACCCATTCCGAAATTGCTACAATCACTTTGGAATCAATACAAGGCTTGAAAGCGCAGATGCAACGCGAGCTTATGCAGAAGAAGGCTCAGCCAAAGTCCACGACCGTTGCCGCGAACGTCAGTCGATTACGGAGGAACATTCCTTTACCTGGCATGAGCACTGCACCAAATACAACTACTACTGCGCCCACAGCTAGGAGTGTGGTGGCGCAGGTGAAGCAAGAAGATATTCAGGTTGCAGGACCTAGCCGGGTTGTATTCACTGGGCCGAAGCAGGATGAGAAGGTTAAGCAAGAAAGAGCTTGTGAGTTTCACGTGTGCGCATATTACAGTATCGCTAAACCATTCAATGCAGATAGATATATGTTCGAGAAACAGATGGAACGCAGTGAAAGTAGGTCGTTCTGTAATCATGCTCCTGTTAGGTCCTGATCGCTTGTGTACAGAGCTAGACGAGATGATCGAAGATGCTGCCGAGCTCGTCCGTAAACATTACAAAATTGAAGACATTGGCGATCCTGGTACTACGACAGACGTGTGTCCCTTCGCTCCCCTAGTTGTGCTCTCACGATCTCACTTCAAAACCTCAGGACGACATAGCCATCGTTGGAAGAATCTTCCAAGATGTCGACGCTGACTCAAGGTTCTCGGAATCGACTGTATTCGTTGAATCCTCACGTATGCTCTCTGGCGGCGCCCGTATTGCACTCAAGTTTGATCCTCAGCTTGTGATACGGCACAACATTCGCGGAGCGAGAGGGATTGGTTTGTTCCCCGGTGCTATTCTGGCTATGAAGGGCAGAAATGGTGGGGGTGGATATTTCTTAGTCAAAGAAATTCTCAGTGTACGTTTTTCCATGCCCTCTCATAACTAATCTTACTCAGGGTGCAGCTTCCGATACCGAGCCAAACGATGGCACAGCCAACTGCGAACTCGATGAAGATCGACCCTGTCGACTCCAGCGCATTCTCTTTGGCGATTGCGTGTGGGCCATTTACTTCTGACTCCGACCTGACCTATACATCACTCGCAAGCATGGTTGAAGCACTACAGAAGGACAAACCCAGTGCCTTGCTTCTTGTATCGAGCTTTCCATTTGGTAGTTTCTGTTATTTCACTAATTGACTTGATTCACTAGGTCGGTCCTTTCATAGATGCTGCACACCCGTTGATTAAAGGAGGCGATCTGGAAGTGGCACCTCTTGAACTCTTTCGCCAACGGGTCTACATGCCCTTGAGAGCGTTCTTAGATGCCTCTCCAGGAAGTATCGTGATTCTCCTCCCTGGCGTACGAGATCTCATCAGTGAGCACGCTGTATACCCGCAGAGCGAGCTGTCTTCTGATTTGGTATTCAATGATCCTGTAAGCTTGTTTATCTACCTTGATGTATCATCTTTGGCTAATTTCATACGCGATAGAGGATCCACCTCGTACCAAACCCAGCAAGGTTCAAAATTAATGATGTGACCATTGGCGCATGCAGTGTGGATGTACTGTTCCATCTCCGTAGAGAAGAGTTTATGAAAACTGGGAAAGAAGAGGACCCTATCCCCCCAGCACATGTCGACGATGTCGGGACCGATATTCTGGCAAACTCATGTCGGCATTTAATTCAACAACGCAGGTTTGCCTTCTCTTCATCTCAATGAGAGTCAGCGAGTTCATGTGTGCCGGTTATAGCTTCTACCCACTTTTCCCTACGCCACAGGATTTGGCACATGAGGTGAACCTTGATATCAGTCATTCAGATGGGTTGAAGCTTCTGGATGAGGAGTACCCGAACTCGCCTGATGTGTTAGTGTTGCCGAGTAAACTAAAGCATTTCGTCAAGGTCTGCCTAATCTGTTTCCTTCTGCTCGAGANCGACCACTGATAGAGTTTCAAGACGATACATACAACGACCGCCATCAATCCATCCTTCCTCAATAGAGGGTCTTACGCGCTATTGAAAGTGGCNNCAGGCGGTAATGCGGTCAATGTCAAACAGCGACTGGACTGTGAGATTGTTCGCTTAGGAAAATAGTAATCNTTCACTCGTNTTCTGTCGGGGATCTAGTTTCAGGAATGTATGGTTGGTAAATTCATGAATTNAGAACAGTCTCTAGACTATTCCGAACGACCTCGTCTAAGCCTTTGCCTATCAAGACGATCTTTCCTTCATCGGGTATACCGAGACTCTCATCAGTTCCGTCTGAAACTTCGTCCATCTCGTAGAGATTACGAACGCCTTGCAGGATGTACCGTTTTCCAGTCGTGACCGATAGCATTCCCTTACACCGCAACACCAAAAGATCCCGGGTTTTGGATGCATCGTCTTCTGGTAGTTGGTTCTCCCATAGAACTGTGCGTATCCACTGATCAAACTTGACGAATGCTTCTTGAGTAATTTTTGAACACTCGACGCGGAGACTAGATATTCCACGGAATTCGTAATGGTTTGNATGTGTTTNTTCTTGGTCGTGGTGNTGCTCGTGTGTGTGATCACAGTCTTCTGNGTGGACGTGTGGCGCTGCAGTGGAGGTGNGGTTCGATGGNGCTGGAGGCTTGGTGTACGCGGATATGCCAATAATATGCTTGAGCTCGATCTCGCCTCTGATGGTGCGATGGATTGGGGCAGCNGGGTTAATTTGGNTAATTAGATGTTCAGTTTTTGACANGGCCNNGGGAGAGGCGAGATCNGTTTTGTTGAGGATNATAACGTCTGAACCAGCGATTTGTCTAGTTTAGGCGAACCAGTTGGTATGGTTCAGATCCCGCAACNGANGCTACACACCGTAGACTTTCTCCCACATTCATGGGGTCAGTTGNATGATCCTCCNTCATTTGCTGTTTTTCTTCAGAATCAGTCAAGGTAGTTAAACTCCTGACAGGAACGTGTATAGCACCTTTTCACCGAAAACAGCATCAACGACACAAACNACACCGTCAAGAGCAATGTCTNTGCCAAGGCCCACAGCAAATTCCTCATTGTGCCAGAAAATCGCGGCTATTGGACCTGCAAGNAGAAACNATTACGGACCTCANTACAGCCACCTCNCCATCTCANCAATCAAAGAACTCACCAGGATCTGCTAGTCCAGTTGTCTCAAGAAGGATATAGTCAAACGCTCCCTTGCGTTGCATGAGCTTTTCAATCGCAGCAACGCCAGTATCCTTGATACTGCAGCANAGGCACCCATTTGGAAGTTCCAGAAATTCTTCGGACTGTTCTGCTGTAGGATCATCTTCCGAGGATATATTGATAGCCTTGGCTGCACAAGACAAATTTGGTTGGTAGNGTTCTCAGTGGGAACAGCATAGGCTNACCCTCTATGTCCTAGTGAAACGGTNAATGATAACGGCGATTGAGCGCGAACATCAGCTTACTGCGGTATCACCAAATTCGTTCATGATGACGGCGATGCGATAGCCATGTCTTTCTGTAAGTATATACCTGGTGCTCGTTCAGAGGNGTAGATTCAATTAACACAANTATTATCGCACTTGAGAAGCGTAGATTTTCCAGCTCCAAGNAAGCCGCAGATGATGGTCAGAGGAACACGAGACGGGNTGACNGGCTCATCAACAAGCGAGNCATGATCGAGNAGAGTGCTGCGAAATGAGCTGTGCAGGCGAGGNATAGACAGAAGGAGAGGGGACGCACGGGATATCGTCGTCCGAGTCAGNCATTTGANGTGATTCGGATGGACCAGGCCAGGGGCGGAAAAGGAGCGTGGGTGTGACATGCGTGCGGACTAATTTACGAAAATGACGCCTAATTCAACCAAACCGCCAGCTGACCACTCCCATCCATCTCCCCTCCAGAGCCAAACCGCAAAGACATGGCAACTAATGGTGCTCCATTGACTGAAGATGAACGTAGATCAGTCGTGCAGGGTCCCGGGGATGTAGAATGGAAGTAAGTTCGTGGTCCTGCTCGTCTTTGGGGTGATTAATGGACTTGTGCTCTCTGCTTATTTATGTAGGTATGAAATGCGTCGTGAATGCCAGGAGATCCTTCCTGGCCTTCTGCTCGGTCCCTTTGCTGCTTCAAAGTCTCTCGAGACCCTCAACGCGCTCCACGTAACGCACATGTAAGCTCTCGTTTCCCTCAGCGAGTGCTGGCGGACGACATCGCTTTTATTGCCCATTTTGACGCGTCATCGTGCTCTGCAGTGTGTGCATACGAGACGCCAAGGAGGCCTTTTCTGTTCGCCCCCGGTATCCAGAACGTTTTCAGTACATGGTTCTGGATGTCGAGGACAACGAGGAGCAAAACCTGATTCGCCTATTCCCAGGGTTTGTGGCGGCTACTATCAGTTACTTTACTACACACTTATACAGTTATAGTGCCAAAAAGTTCATCGATGATGCCATTAGTGCTGGTGGACGCGTGCTGGTGCATTGCAACGGTATGTCTAGTATTTTACGGCATGTAATTTAATATCCCCGCTCATTACCCTCCAGGCGGCATAAGTCTATCTCCTGCATTTGTGGTCATGTTCGTCATGCAGCATTATCGGCTCGACTGGGAAGATGCGCTTCACATGGTGCAAAACCGCCGTTACTGTATATCGCCGAATGGTGGATTCTTGACGCAGATCAAGGTTCATTGCTTCCTCATCTCGATCTTCCTGCCGCTGACTGCGGTTCCTACAAACTTTCACGCTTCTTAATTACATCAATTAGGAGTATGAGGCTATCTACAAAGCAAGTCTTGCTGTTCAGTCATTCCCTCAGATGCAAAGGTCGATCTCGAGGCGGAAACGTGAAGAGGAGGAAGACGACGATATGGAGATCCGGTATGCCTGTCCCCATCCCTCGAGCGTCAAACGGGCATGAAACTGACCTCAATCGTGATGGTAATTCTTTCCACAGAGATGAAGAAAGGAAACGGCCCTTGGTCAAAAATGACACGGAGGAACTTGATCCCAACGCAATGGAGACGTCATGAGCGCTAAGCTTCCTCGGACCTATGGGCGGGTCGAGTGCCGCCGTCTTTCACCCTCATGGTTTCACTCAATGGACTTCCGACATGACCCGACCCAAAAGTCACCACCCCGTTTCTGTCATTCGGTTTTTGTTGAGGTGTAGGATGTAGATGGGGGTTGGCTAACCTCGTCATTCTTTTTTTTTTCTTTCCTTGCTGATGATACTACTGATCAATGGCGAGAAGTCAACTCTCTTTTATGTTTTCTTTGACCATACCCTAACTACTATGTGTGCATCGTAATACTTAATGATTACAGGGATTTTATTTTGGCCTTTTCCTTTTCTTGGATGACACGCTTCGCGTGGACGTCTACGTAAAAGAGATTAGTGTCGGGCTCGGGTGTTCGGTTGTCCGGTGGCGGGATGGAAAGTGACGTACCTCGGCGTTTGACCCAAGCTTCAACAGAAATGCCAGCAAATACTACCGCCGCACCCAGCCATTGACCCGACGTCAACTTGTGGTTGTAGACGATTACCGATAATAGCATAGTAAATAATTTACGAGTGAGGGTGATAGTTCTGTAAAGAAGTTCGGGCGTGGGTTTTTGGAGACGCAAAGACCGAAAGAACGGTACTTACACTAATGTGAGAGATCCGAAATGCTGCAGGGTTTCGAAAATGAAGAGCTGACCCAATGCGCCTGTGAAAGCGAATTGTGCAAGGGGAGATATGACAGAAGGATGGTTCCGAAGAAAGGTGAGAGCGCCCATTAGTTCCGACTTGCCGTCATTGGAAGGATGAATGACTGGGATATAGGGCAAGGGCAGGATAGATAATATCGATGTAATGATAGTGCAGAAAAGATTAATCCAGAACATCATTTGCTGTCCTGAAACCTTGTGACGAGAAAAGACCTCGTCTTGAGTAGAGTTGATCGCTCCATCCAGAGCGAGATTAATGAGGAGGTATGCGAGACCAATAAGGTTCGCATATGGCGTTTGTCCATTGTTATTGTTGGCGGTATGTTTTCCTTTCTTGCCGTCATTGCCGAAGTACATGAAGAGGGTGATCCCCGTTGTAACCATGAAAACAACGAGGTATTTGTGAGGCGCAAAGCGGCGGCGGTAGAGAAGGACGTTCATGATCATCACCGGGATGAGTTTACAAGATTTGCCGAGGACCATCGCAGGGTAAGAGATGTACGAAAGCGCGGCGAAGCCGAACGGTGCGGCAGATGTGATGAATGCGGAGCATTGAAGGTATCGAAGTAACAGCGACCGAGTCGAGTATCGGGTATTTGGTTTCTCGGGGTGGTGGTGTTTCCCATTCGCTTGGTGTGCGGCGCCGTTGACTGCGGCTCCGTTTGAGGTTACTTGGGTTTCTTTATCTTTATGCTCGAGACCTAGGCTCTGAGCAAGGATATCTGTTGGCTTGCGCCGGAACATGATGTAGATAAAGGCTGATATCGAGCTTAGGAAGCTCTGGCATGTTCCCATAAAGAGCGGCGACTTGAATTTATCGGCACCAGAGCCGTCGATCCGTTGAAATGGTACGGAAACTAGAGTGGGCAAATTGCCGGTCAGCCACGAGCATACGTTTCTCGGGTGGGCGCGAACTCACGGCGCTCCTGGGCTATGGCCCACAGCTGAAAACAGCAGGTGGTCAGTAAATTGTGGCACCCGACGTTGTGGGATATTTACCAGGAACATCGAGTAGACTCCAAGCACGCATGCTATGAGCCTAGATACTTGAGATCAGTTTGCTGTTGGAATCTGAGCTGTGGACTGCCAACCTTCCGAAAGACATGGTGGAGGATGGAGGACTTGTAGAATGATGTGCGCATTTAGTTATTTAAATTGATCTCGACGTGTATCTGTGACGTGGAGCTGAGATCGGATCTAGACCCTAGAATTGGGTTAAGGCGCCTTAGCGTTCCGTTGATGAAAACAAAAATAAATAATTCTAATATGTCCGAACCGGGCTTGGCAGGTCGGGTGACTTGTCCTGTTCGGCCGTGCCCCATTCCTTAAGTCTCCTAGCACTCTTCCTCTTACCACCATCATCTCCCTTACAAATCCCCATAACATCCCTCACTGATATCGTTTAATGTTCTCTGGCCATCTCCTATCGCGAGAAGATAGTCGCTCTTTGCCTGGCTACACGCCCCAGACCTCTCATCAAGAACTAGCTTTTTCTTCTGCTTCGAGAACCGGTAGGCTCTCGAGCTTTTGTCCCGCCGCCAGTTGGAGCCTCGACGCACCCTCAGATGCGGATCTTGAAGATGAACAGCACCTCCCAGCCGCCTTTTCTCGAGCAGACGATAAGCAAAACACTCTACTCCACAGGACCAACAGTTATTCACCCACTCTCCCAATTCCCATGCACGCTGAGAAATCAACCACCGCCTCTGCCCAAAATGTCTGTGCTTCGCCTGCGGCCATGTTTCTCGCAGCTTTCAGCCCCAACCTCAAGCCGACACCTCTCCCCGATGACGAAGGCCAGACCGTAGCTGGGTACACTCTAGGCGGGATCATCGGCTATGGTGGTTTTTCAGTTATCCGACGAGCCTACTCTGCCTCGGGTGGAGTCGTCGCGGTCAAGATCGTCAAGAAATCCGACCTCCAAAAACAGTCAAACCCGGCCCTGGCTCAGAGGAAGCTGGATCATGAAGCAGATATCTGGTCATCGTTGAGCCATGAGCATATTCTCCCTCTTTTCGCCGCGGTCCATACATCTTATGCAGACTTCTTTGTAACCCTCCTTTGTCCTGCAGGCTCGTTGTATGATATTCTTCAGCGGGACGGAACGCCGGCGTTGCCGCAGGATGATGCAGGGATGATGTTTAGGCAGGTGGTGAGGGGGTTGCGGTATCTTCATGATGTTGCGATGTATGTCCATAGGGACATCAAACTAGAGAATGTTCTAGTGGATGAGATGGGTGTATGCAGAATCGGTGATTTTGGCTTGTCCAGAAAAATAGGTGAAATCGACGAGGATGAACTGGAGTCTGATGCTGAAGAACATAATGAACACGATTTCTTCC
>JANIEX010001024.1:0-14736 GCA_027627405.1 Leucocoprinus birnbaumii | reverse complement strand
TGCTGTCTGGACCTGACTTGAAGCTCGTTGATAATTACCCCAAAACAATTTCCAGTCCGTATCTGGGATGCCCTCTGCTGCCTCTCTACCACCGTCGGGCCCGGGTGACGGGGTGCCAGCCCATTCAACAGCACGCTCAAAGCATTCAAATGCTAACTTGGAATTTTTTCCTTCCCTTGCTTCGTGCAACATGCCCATCAGGTTCCACGCTTCGGCAGCTGAACGGCGAGCATCACGCAACAAACTCTGAGCAACAGGCTTCATACTTCGCGAAGATATATAAGGGGTCAGCAGACGCTCTTCTAGTGGGTGGGGCAAGGAATTTTTGGCATGGAATTCTTGTGTTTTTGTGAGAGGAAGACCTGTGAGGGCTCGCGCAACGCGTTCGGAGCTCTCCGCTGCGAAAGTCAGCCACTGCATCGAAGACATCGCGAACTTTCGCTGCGCATATTGGACTTCTGCTAGGTGGATTGAGAGGATAGATGATCGTTGTAAAAGGAATAATGCATGGAGGGCCTGTGGAGGAGATGCTGTTGACAAGGATTGTGGTGTAGGAATGGCGCGAAGGACGGAAAGTGCTTGTTCTTCAACTGATTCGGCCATACGGTACTGTCCCGATTTGGCATAGAAAGCTGACAATGATACGAGGGTGGAAGATAACAATCTCTGAGCGAGAGGTGACGGTGGTGGCTGTTGTGGGACTAGTTCCTTGGGGTTTGAGGTATTTTGAGAGAATTTGCCGTTAATGAGTTGGAGAGCGCGCGCCCACCACTCAAGTGCTTGTTCATCTGGCCCTGTACGAGAGATGATATCTCCAAGTTTCAGTGCAGTGCGTGCAGAAGACAGACCCCTTCCATCAAGTCCGGCCCATGCGCGCTCAAACTCTGATCTGGCTTCAGGGAGATAATCAGCACCTAGTTTCTCCAGAATAGTGCCATGGAGGGTGAATAGCTGAGGGAGTGTATGAGGACAGAGTCTGTCTGAGGCTGATTCTGCGAGTCGAATGGCGCTCTGCAGGAACTGTCCTGTCATCTGAAGCTGTGGATTAATGACTTTAATGCCTGCGGGTCCGAGGGGCCCTGAATCGCGCTCGTTATGAGTTCCGATGGCTGCTTGGTTATGACCGATGCCCCAGGTGTATGCCATCCACGCGGCACGAAGAAGGTGACGTGCTTTAAACCCTAGACCTGGGTCGGTTCCCCCCTGTTCCGGATCGCCCGTCCACCTGTCTGCGTCAGACTCCCATTGCCATTTTTTCACCTCTTGGTCGGTTTCTGGCGCAAGACCATTCTTTTCGGCCCATATATGAGCCCCTTCATATACACCCCCTATAGCAACACCTAATAGCACGGTGCCAATGAGAGAGAATCTTATGAAACGCTTTCCAGCGTGCAACACAGAGTCAAAGTGTTTTGGCGAGTTGTCCTGGGCCTGAACAGGGGATTTGGGCGTGTGCGCCTGCTTCTCGGTGCTGCCACTAGGTGGTTGGGACGACTGCGAGCGAGATGAGCGACCAAACGCGCTGCTGCACAAGCGGAGACCTGGTCGCGCAGAGGCTCGCGTAATGAAACTGTGCATGAAGGATCCTGTCGTAAAGCGTCCTGAATGGGCAGTGCGGGCGGGGAGGTGTCACGGGATGACGCCAAGAGTGACAGGGATCAGTAACAGCAATACTACATTTCCATATTGAGTGCGAAGCGCTTGTTGGCGGCAATCTGTCAAAGGACGACCCTGCATCAAAAGCTATGTTTGGAGCGATGTTCATATCTCCTCACCACGCTCTCGCCGCGCCCAATTGCTACCCTCGATTCCACGGCGAATATGGCTATGTTGGCCGAATTCTATGTCACATCGCGGCCCAGAAGACGCCGCGTCCCTGAGGCCTTATAAGCATCCCATCCCCTGCTTCGTGTTTCCTCCGTCGTCTTCCAGATCATGGTTGCCCTCCTCCGCGGGCTCGCCCTGCTCTCCCTGCTCTCCCTCACGACTCTCGCACGCTCAGTGACGAGAGCGACGACCAACATAGCTTCACGAAACAATAATGTCGCGAAGGATCATTTCGTCTCGCAGCAGGGAGAACAGCTGATGGTGAACGGAAGGTGAGTCCAAGTTTGTCCCCTCAACAGCATCCCTCTCATCGGATGGCAGCCAGTTCCGGTACATTGGAACGACCGCGTACTGGTTGGCCTCGTTGAACAGCGACCAGGACATCGATTACACTTTGGGTAACATCTCCCAAGCCGGATTCAACGTAGTGCGGACATGGGCGTTTAATGGTGCGTGTTGATCTGCTTCATCATCGGCCGAGGTTCATGGAAATTCCCACGACAGATGTTGAACAAATCCCGGAGAACGGTACTTGGTTCCAGTTGATCCAGAACGGAACGTTAACCATCAACAATGGCACCAATGGGCTTCAGAAGCTCGACACGGTCATGAATCTTGCTCAGAAACACGGCCTTTATATTCTTCTTTCTCTCACGAACAATTGGAACCCTCTCCCAACTGATAGCATCAATGTCACCGATCCTCTCAGTGTTTTCCGCTTTGGGAAACGAGACGTAACCCCCGGAGCCAACCAGACCCGCCCGCGGAATACGCTGAGCAATGACTATGGTATGCCCATTACGCTTATTGACCGCCACTCGGCTGATGTTTGTGTAAGGCGGGATGGATGCATATGTCCGAAATTTCGGCGGTCCGCAGGACCATGATCAGTTCTACACCAACGAGACTTTAATTGAAGCGTTCAAGAACTACACTGCCCAAATCGTTACGCGATATCGTGATAGTCCCAATGTACTTGCTTGGTATGTCTATCCGCCTGTGCTTGCCAGGTCAAAGGCTGATGGTATGATTAGGGAACTTGCGAACGATCCTAGGTATGTCAATTAATTCTGGCCACCTCGCTCTTCTGTTAAATTTTTTCAGATGTAATTCGTCGGTACCAGCTTCCCCAGGATGTAATCCTCAGAATGTCACTCGTTGGCACGCCGATCTTGCAGCACATGTTAAGCGTCTAGACCCCAATCACATTGTGGCGACTGGGTTAGTTCAGTCATTTCATGGTGTTAATGGCCATACTGACGTTGAGTGCTTCTAGACACCAAGGATTTAGGTGTATCGATTGTCCAAAGCTCTTCCCTCGCGTGACGGCTCCCGCCCCCCGTCCTTCCCCTGCTCCCGGAACCCGTCGTAGCACGGCTAAACCCTTGACTGCCGAACGACTATTAAGGGAGCGCAGGGAAGCCTTCAAAAAGTCCCGGGCAGCTGCGAAGAGATCCACCACAGAAGGAGGTATCAGGATTCGTGGACGTTGGGTGTCGACTCGTGAGCGCCTTCCTCCTGAATGTCTTCCCAACGCCACTGACCTTTGACCTAGCCACTCGCCGTCAGCAGGCACAAGGACTTGATCCTGCCACGAATGGTGCCTTTGGCGTTGATAGTGACGATATCATCAACATTCCAGACATTGGTTTAAGCAGCTTCATGCTGTTCCCTGATCAGAACAGTTATGGACCCAATGACCCCAATCTCCCTCCCATCAACAACACTATAAACCAAGGCTTAGATTGGATTAGAGCTCATGCCGAGGCCGGTCGCCTGTGAGTGTTTCAGTGTTGATCGTGTTTATTCGAAAGCTTCAACTCCTATTCAGGTTTGGAAAGCCAGTTACACTGTCTGGCATGGGTCTAGTCACTCAGCAAAATGCTCCAGACTTTGTGCCCTTCAACACCACAGTTGCGCCGTTCGCTGCGGACACTAACAGTAAGTCTTCTTCAGAGTTCTCCACTAGATCCATCACGCAGGCTACGTCAGCGGGCATCACTCCTGGTGAACAGCAATTCGCCACAAATGCACAAGCGTCAGATGCATTCTCCCAATGGCTCGGTGGTACGTTCATCCATCTCGAATCTCGATGAAGAACCGGTTGGCTGATTGTGGCTTATTTCAACAGCTAGTGTAACTGCTGGCATCCAAGGCATGATTCAATACCAGGTAAGCTTGATCATTAGCAGAAGTTATCTTCTAGGTTGCTGACAATCTGTCACAGTGGACACAATCAGGCCTTCAAGTTGTACCTGGGACAGTCATCAACTCGCCCACGTCCCCTGTCGACACCCAGACGCCAACTTCGCCTGTTAACACACAGACTGGCACCTCACCCAATGATGGTTATGGTACTAACGATGTTGGGTCAGTACTTGATTGTATCTTCAGCCTGGGACATTGTTCTAACTTGGATTGGGTCCAACAGGTCTCTTGCCTCCATTGTTCAGTCCGTGGGACAAAACTTCTTGCCTAATACCTCATGAAGAGAGGTATAATTTGTTTTGACTTTGCTCTCTGTTCGTTTTTCGTAAATTCGCAAGGATTTATCCTTTGCGACAAAGGCTAATGATGATGATGGATGATGATTTGGATGTTGACGACGTTTGGAAGATGACGAGTTGATGCTGGCGATTTGCGACGATGTATATTATCATGATCTGACTCAAAGGACCTAGCTTAGCTTTTTTACTGGACACTTCATTCTTGAACGATTTATACGACTGTTAATCATTGAGTACATTTTCGAGTTAGTACAATGGGCTGGATATTAGTATTTATGAACGGTACAGTACATAACGCTTCTCATATTTTTCACACGAAAATCTATACACCCACGCTTTAAGCATGTGACGTCAATGCTCTTTTGCGTGACTTCACGCCTTGACGGAACCGTAACGCGTCAAAACTGCGCCTAATCATTCTAAGTCTTACTGCTTATTTCTACCGTGGTTCCCAAAGCTTTTCAAATTTCAAATCTTGCATAGACGCTGAACAATTTGAGACAGCAAGCTCTCAGTTATGAAATTCTTCATCGACAATCTTCCTGTAAGCAGGTGCGGCAGATGGAGGTTGAGATGCTCACAGCATCATTGCCCATCCCCCAGATAATTTTCCCTTATGACCGCATATATCCAGGTAGCCCCTCTTCCTGTGACGTACGGAAACCAGTCTGAAGTATAACAGAACAATATGCTTACATGTGCGACCTGAAACGAACCCTCGATGCTACTGTATGGACCTCTCTAACCCAATTAAACCGGAACATTGAACATCTACTCGGTCATAGGGACACTGTGTACTAGAAATGCCTTCGGGAACAGGCAAAACCGTGTCACTGCTATCCCTCATTGTATCATATCAACAGGCAAGTCTACTTTGCCATGTCAACTCGCAACAATTGTAACCGAACCACAGTTCTATCCCACTAAACGCAAACTCATATACTGCTCCCGAACAGTGCCGGAAATCGAGAAGGCACTAACGGAGTTGAAGCGGCTGATGAAGTATCGAGAATCTTGTGCAGAGACCGAGGAGGAGAAAGCCAAGGAGCGCCAGTATATGGGACTTGGGCTAACGAGTCGAAAGAATCTATGCATAAATCCAGAAGTATGTTCCCAAAGTTAATCTTTGATTTGACTCCATTTATCCTTTGAATGATTATTTCAGGTAGCGAAGGAGAAGAAAGGAAAGGTCGTCGATGCCCGATGTCGGGATTTGACTAATTCTGCTGTATGCGAGAAGGGAAGAGCAGATCCAGGTTCTGTCGAGCTGTGTGATTGGCATGAAGTACGCATCTCCTCTGAAACTTCTCTAGATTTAGATGAAGCATAACGAGAACAACTATCAGAACCTTGGGAAACTTGAACCAGGAAGTCTTCTGCCTCCTGCCATCTGGACACTTGCCGACGTCTTGGAGTACGGCAAGGACAAGGGCATCTGCCCGTATTTCGCTGTGAGACGCATGGTGAGTGATGCCAGATATGAACCCTTAGATATGAGTCAGTTCATGTCGGTTTGTTCCCAGATGCCGTTTGTGGATGTCATCATCTACTCTTTCCATTATCTGCTTGACCCCAAGGTCGCTGAGCAGGTGTCGAAGGAAATGTCGAAAGATTCTATTGTCGTCTTTGATGAGGCTCACAACATTGGTTCTTTTCCCATCGCACCCTGCTATTATTGTTTTGTCTGACAAATCTTACAAGATAACGTCTGTATCGAATCTCTGAGTATCGATTTAACTCGCCCTATGCTTGATTCAGCGGCGAGAAGCATCACGAAGCTTGGAGAAAAGATTGAAGAGTTAGTATCTCAACTGACACCTACTTCTCTCAGGCTCACTTGCTGATCCTTTCCTGTTTAGAATCAAGACCACAGATGCGGCTAAACTTCAGGACGAGTACGCCAAACTTGTGGAAGGGCTGCAAGAAGCGGATGATACCGACGCGGACGGTTTTATGGCCAATCCTGGTAATGTTACTTTGAGCGCGTGACTCAGCTCAAAAAAGCTAACGAGGCCCGAACCAGTGCTGCCGGAAGATATATTAAAAGAAGCAATACCTGGAAATATCCGAAAAGCGGAACATTTTGTCGCTTTTCTCAAGCGGTTTGTTGAATACCTAAAGGCGTGTCGCTTTTTGAGTTTACGGAAGACGGTATATAGCTAACCCCTCAATAGACTCGAATGAGGGTACTACACGTGGTAGCGGAAACGCCACTTTCTTTCCTGCAACATCTGAAAGATATCACCTACATTGAGCGGCGGCCCCTGCGGTGCGCCAAGAACAATTTTCCAACTATACTTATTTCCTGAGACGTCTTATAGTTTCTGTGCCGAGCGACTGCAGTCCCTTATCCGGACATTGGAACTCAGCCGACTTGACGAGCATTCAAGTTTACAGAAAGTTGCTAGTTTCGCTACTTTGGTCTCCACTTACGAGAAAGGTAACTCCCAGTCCGTTTTTCACAGCCAGTTGCTAACCTGTGCGTAGGATTCTTGCTCATTTTAGAACCCTTTGAAACTGACACTGCTACGGTTCCTAATCCAATTTTCCACTTTACGTGCGTTGACCTGTTACCTGGCTCAATTGTCATGGAGTAACTGAGCACTACACCAATTTTCCAGGTGCCTTGATCCCTCCCTTGCCATCAAACCGGTTTTTGAACGCTTCAGCAGCGTCGTCATTACTTCTGGAACCATATCTCCACTGGATATGTACCCGAAAATGCTTCAGTTTACGCCTGTTGTTCAAGAGACATATCCAATGACACTCACAAGAAATGCCTTTTTGCCATTGGTCAGGAACCCTCTCCTGATCCTGATGGATACCTTGAAGTACTGAAGGCTGAATATAGGTTATCACCCGCGGAAGTGACCAGGTAGCCATTAGCTCACGTTTCGAGGTCAGGAATGACCCAGCTGTCGTCCGAAACTTCGGAAGCATCCTCGTTGAATACAGCAAGATCGTCCCAGATGGGATAGTCGCCTTCTTTCCAAGCTATTTGTATATGGAATCTATCGTCGCCGCATGGAACGACATGGTAAGGACCTTTAATGAATGGAGATGTATTCATACAAATAAACTTGTCAGGGAATTCTGAACGAAGTGTGGAAAAACAAGCTCATCTTTGTGGAAACACCCGATGCCAATGAAACAAGCATAGCCCTAGAGAATTATCGACGAGTAAGCGATAGTTCTCTTTCTCGTGGCCCTGCGTTATAACCCTTGAGAATACAGGCCTGCGATAATGGCCGCGGCGCGGTTTTACTTTCCGTAGCACGAGGCAAAGTCTCCGAGGGTATTGATTTTGATCATAACTACGGTCGAGCTGTGATCATGTTCGGGTAGATACCCTGCAATTTGTTCCCTGTATTGGCTGTCTCCTTACCCTCCTTTTTAGCGTGCCCTATCAATACACGGAAAGCCGAATACTCAAAGCCCGGTTGGAGTACCTTCGTGATGCATATCGAATACGAGAATCTGAGTTTCTCGGTTTCGACGCAATGCGCAATGCCGCACAGTGCGTTGGTCGTGTTTTACGGGGAAAGACGGACTGGGGGTTGATGGTGTTCGCCGACAAGGTTTGCAGTCGTGCTTCTTCGCTCTCAATCACTCCCTGACATCTTCCTTTTCTCTTGTCAGCGATTTGCCCGCGGTGACAAACGAGCCAAGCTCCCCCGGTGGATAAATCAGTATATCACTGAGACTGCATCCAATCTCTCTACAGACATGGCTATAACGCTGTCCAAACTATTCATGCGCACTATTTCACAGAATCCCAACGAAAATCAGACAGGGGTATCGTTATGGACATTAGAGGATATAGAAAAGGCTCAAGCTAAGCAGAAAGCAATCGCGTTGGAACAAGAGCAGGCAGACGGGGATAATGACGATGAAGACAGGTATGATGACGGAGGATTAGATGACCAGGCACTTATGGATCTAGACTTGTGATGAAGGAAGTGAAATGTGCGAGTTCGTGAAATGGTGCCTTATTTCTTGACGGTACCGGGGGGACACTTCCCGCACGCGTGTGATTTCTGCCGACATTTTGCGACTTAGTCCTTGAAGTAACAGTGCGCAAAAAACCACCCACTGGTTCATATTGCCGTTTGGGCATATCCTTGTAACGCTGGCATTTACATAGTTTACCACAGTCTTTCGAATGGGAGGCACTCAAATAACAGTCTTTTTTGTGGCAGTCAACTTCCTTTTCACCCTTGAAAAGAGTGTGGCCGCAGGTGAATTGGTCGAAATAGAGCTCTCGGTGACACATCAGTCGTGCTTATATCCGAATTAGCATCATTCGCGGAAGTGGAGAAGTAAATTGCCTCACTAATACTGTCGGCGGAGGTAGGCGAGGGGTAAAGTCTAAACGTATATCGTGGATTTGCGGTCGCGATCTGGTCAGATACCCGTTGTGCAGATGATCAAAGGTTTTAGTAAACGATAAGATAGATGCGTTAGAGCGTAAGAATGGACAGTCGACGACGTAGAACGCACGGTATAAATCCTGGGGCTTGCAGAAAACCTGTTTCGGGTGACGCTTGGGTTTTTAAGCACCTACGGGCCGTCCTGGATTTGTTAGTCTATGCATCCTTCGCTCAACCGGCAGATCGAAATCGGGAATGTGGGAGCTTGGGGTTCCCTGAGCAGCAGGTTATGGCATGGCCGTGGACTCAAGAAGGAAGGATAGCGAACCGCGTTGGGTCGAAACCCCGACTCATCCCCGGGCGACTAGTTCACAGGTCCACAACAGATCCTATAGCTCGGATCGAGATCTTCAAGATTTCGACCCATTCACCTAATCTGTCAGGTTGCGCCTGAACTCTGCCAGAACAGGCACATTTACTGAAGGATCATACTATAATGGATTTTCCCGCCTCATCCAAGATCAGAGGAATCCTGAATTTGGCGAATTGCTGTGCTCTTAGTTAGCCTGCGATTCATTCGCCAGTGGACAAAGAGTGGCAAGGTGCCTTGCATCTTCTTGCGCACCCATCAAAGTGCTCAGTGCGTATTTTGGTCTGGTGGTTCCATCTCGCCTACGTTTTTTTTCGCAAAACTGTCGTTCATACCAGTTGGAGAATTTCCTCTCACGTCGGCATCCCATGTCGTAATCTGGCATCTCACCCTTCCCAAACCTATCTTGCCCACCTTTATCTCGATCACAGAACAACTTCCATGACCAGCTGCAGCTCTATCCATGAGCCAGAAGAGTAATGTGCCTCGAAATCCCCGTCGTGCGAAGGGAGAACCTCCTGGGGTTCACCCCATCCTCAGACGTGGAGATATAGGTGACCGAATATTAAAGAAACGCTGTCGCGATTCTACTGATTCTAGGTTTTTCCCGGTAGGTCCAGTTTTAAGCGCGGGTAGAACGCCGCCCAAGGTCGAACATCAGAAAAGACCACCCTGAGAACGGAATTCGATCATGTCACTGTCTTGGAGTCCGGCATTGACACATATAGTACAGTATCTCGGCCTGGGACATCTCTTCCTTACCCCGTTGCGATGTTTTTTGGAATGAATTAGAGAGGAAGCAGGAGACAGACAGGGAAGAGCTCAACGTAGTCGTCATAGTTTTTTTTCTGTCCAATCAAGTCTGTCAGCTTCGATTTCTCATGGAACCTTACAAACATAGACGAACAACATGTAGAGATCAACTTGCCACTTCAGTCCTCAACGTCAACACCAACGTCCCATGACACTTCTTGCCTGAGATTTATATGAATAGTTCTTGATAGATCAAGACGGGATCGCCCATGTGGCCGAAGAGACGACAACTTTGCACATCAGTGGACGCCATAGAGGGACGAGTCACTAAAATCTTCCCCGCGATTTCATTGGACATTCATTAATCCACGTCAAGCATGCATGGAACATGGGCCAGGGATGTAATTATCGCCTGATTGCTCAGGGATCGGACTTACAAATCCTGGACGGAAGTCGTTCTAGAATTCATATGATTTGAGCAGAGAAGGGAACTAACTAATACATTAAAAGCGAGCCCCGTTGTTTAACCAATAATTAGGCGATATTAGGTGCAGTATATCTACAGTGGTCAATGGACTCGAATCTAGGTCATGGTGGACTAGTGGGTTCCGCCGCAGGAAACTCCGGAGATGTGCTGGGTCTGGACAGGTCCTCCTCTAATACCTCCGAAAGCTTGCGTATTGGTTCACCCTTGATGACTTTGCGTACTTCATCGGCATTCAAGGTCTCGTACTCAACCAAGGCATTTGCGAGCTAATTAGAAAACACCGTTCAGCAAAGCGTTCCTCCGCAAAAGAGTAGATATAACGCTACCAGATGAAGCTCTTCCAACCTCGATTTGAGAATAACTGCAGCCCGGCTCTCACCGCCTCGGACCAAACTTAGAACCGAAGATATAAGGTTGAATTTAGAAAAAGGGAGATAATGCCACTTACGACGTAATCTCTTCTTCTATCTCTTCTTGCCGCTTTTGGCTGATGTTCTCGTCTCTATTGCCATAGAACACCGGACCAAGCTTGGAAAATCCCCATTGCTGGTGAACAGTAAATTAAAATCTAAATGCAGGTAACATTGGAGGGCTACACGTACCTTTACCATCGCGGTAGCAGTTCGAGTTGCAGCCTTTATGTCCGAACTCGCACCACTCGACACATTGTCACGCCCGTAAACTAGCGTGATTTCGTCAAAAAAGGATCTTGGATAGAAAAACTAAAACGCACTAATTTCCTCGGCTACTCGACCACCCATCGCAACATCGATGCCAGCCAAGTACTCCTTATAGCTGACAGACGTGCGGTCATTCTCAGGAAGCTGAGAAGTCTGCAAAGAGTCTTCTGTCAAAGGCGTTCAGAGTCTTCTAAACAGATACGTACATAACCCAAGGCATGNCCACGAGGGACGCAGGTAACCTTATGCAGTGGCATAGCTCCATCTGTATACAAGGCAACTAAGGCATGTCCGCCCTAATGTTTTTGGAAAGTAAGTAGTGTATAAGATGATATAGTTCGGAACCCAACCTCATGATAGGCCGTAGCTAGTTTTTCCTTCTGATCGATGAATTGACTTTTTCGCTCTGCTCCCATGAGAATCCGATCCTATAGGACAATGTCAATGACCCACTCTACTGGTCAGCTATTGCTCAACTTGCCTTAGCCCATTCAAAGTGTTGTAGTTCCACTTCTTTCGCGCGTTCCTTTGAAGCCTGGATAGCAGCGAGACTTGTATCAAGTGAGTCATCAAGTGCTGAGTATGTATATCCTCAAAACTACTCACTTGACCATGTTAGCCAAATCGGCACCCGAAAATCCAGGTGTACCCCTAGCAAGAATACTGGCATCAACATCTGAATAACTGTCAGCGAATCGGCATTCTAAGGCGGAAATTAATGACCAACTTTGGCTAGTGGTGACTCCGCGCATGTGGTGTTTGAGAATCTGAACACGACCTCTGATATCGGGCAGTGGGACCGCGACAATCCTATCAAACCGACCCGGCCGCACTAATGCTCTATCATGACAGCGTCAGCTCCTTCGGAAATGATAACTATGCAGATCCTTACTGATCAAGTGATTCCGGGAAGTTAGTTGCAGCAATTACAATGATACTCTCATTTGGCTGGAAGCCGTCCATCTCAACGAGGAGTTGGTTGAGTGTTTGTTTCATGTACTGCTGGTCCCTGTTGCTTCTCTTTCCGCCAACAGCGTCTAACTCGTCAATGAAAATGATTGCCGGTTCCTTCTTACGAGCAGCTGCGAAAAGCTCGCGAACCCTCTTGGCGCCCACACCAACAAACATCTCCTCAAAATCGGATCTTGTGGTCATATTAAGTTAGTTTATCGGAGTTGCTGGGAATGTGCTCACCCTGATGCGAAGAAGAATGGGACGCCAGCCTCCCCAGCTACGGCCCTAGCAAGCATGGTTTTACCCGTGCCAGGAGGCCTGAGCAAAGCATGGCAATTAATCGGCGAATACAATGTATGGTATTGAATACTACTTACCCTGTGAGTAAAACGCCTTTCGGAAGCTTCCCGCCAAGGGATGCAAAAGCAGTGGGATCCTTCAAAAAGGCCACAACGTCTTGCAATTCCTGTCAATCAATCAAATGAACTAGTCCATTCAATAATTTTGAAAACAATATGACATACATCCTTAGCCTCGTCTACCCCGTGAACATCGCTGAATTTGACGGTCTTGCCCTCTGCAGGTTCAAACTCGCTTTGACGAGGCCCAGCTTTCATAAAGCCAGTGTTCTCGAAGAAGACAGATAAAATGACAAGGAAGACTGGATGAAGTAATTCTTTAGATCGCGTTCCATTTCTCCACTCGACCGTAATACGACTCACAGAACGAGCTGACAAGAACCAGAGCAATGAACCGAACGAGGCGCGGAACCCAAGCGCCTTTCCCTAGTGACGCAAGTCAGATCGGATATTACCCGGTAGGTGGACAAGAAATGTAATTTACGTTCAACAATAGACACTTGGATTGGATTCTCCGTTGAGCCTTCCGGGCCCGAGAATGAACTTTTGAGCTTCGCGAGCTGCGAGGCGTTGACGGCACTACTAGCTATAGATGCCGCCGGTTGACCAGCAAGTACAGATTGAGCAATCTCCTGACTTGAGGAAACAGGTGGTTTGGATGATGCGGGTGATGCGGGCATCGAAGGTTCGGTTGGAGGTGCCGGTTCTACAGGCGATGACGATACAGCGGACTCAGGGATGGTTGTCGTGGTGGTGGTGGCATCTGCCGTCGCTTCGGCGGTAGTTGCTGTATTCAAAGTAGGCCCGGTAGTTACAAGAGGATGTGCTGCCAATAAGCTATCTCGTCTTCGAACTGCGGCGTTAATGGCTGATTGCTGGTTGGTCTGCACTAGGGAGCTCAAATATATTTTAAACGCCTCTTGCGAATGGAGCAGTGGTGATGAAGGGTCCTAAAGCCGGAACAGGTAAGTAAACTTAGTCACAGTGGCACGAATTCTTTTGACATACGAATTCGCACATACGCTCCCACCGGTTAATGATCAGCTCAAACGAGGTTTTGAGCTTTGTCTCTAAGAGTGCGTGAAAAAGAGCGAGCTGCTTTTCTACATCGTGAGGGTGAACATTGGCTTCGGCTTCAAGACGAGTTATATGGGCCACGACGAGCGGAGTTGGCGAAGGAGCGGGTTTGCGAGAGAATATTGAACCAAGGCTCAAATTCCGCGAGTTTGAGGGCACAAAGGGGAGCGTCGAGTGACATTGCAACCATACAAAGCTCGTATGTCTAGGTTGAAAAGGCCGAAGAGTAGAGAATTGGCAGGCTGGGGTTGGTGTCATGAATTTCGGAGGTCGTCCAGCTGCTGGACGCGCAGCGCCACGCAGCAAGCCCAGCATCTGCTATAGCGTGTCAAGAGTAGTAGAGAATATAGAGAATGAAAAGTTACCTGGGGATGCTTGAGCATTCGAGCTGTGGTGATATTTGGTGGAAATGCACGGACAGGTATGGAACGGCGTCGGTGATGCAAGCTCGACGGAAAATTCGGCAGGCCACGTGCCTTCGAATAATAGACGCCCATGATTAGATTCCACATCTCTGCTCCGACATGTCAGAAAAACAGAAGGGTGTGTTCATAAATCGGCCATAATTCTTATCTCTGAAAACAGTTCACAGCAACATCTGCCTTGAATTCAGTTCTACAAACCACAGAAGCTGCACTTGCGTTCCTTGCAGATCCAACACAGAGCGCCGACCCCTCGATAGGCGCTTCTACTCTCTCACTATTACACCAAGACTTCATTTCACTCCTCTCACTCATCTACGCATCGACAACAAGATTAGCCCTCGTGCTCAAACCATCATCACCCTCTTATACTGCAGCGCTCGAACCACTCAAGGAACTTTCCCAACGCGTTGCGTCTCTACCACACTGTGTCCGTCTGCTGCAAACTGATAATGGGAAGACCTTGGCAGCGGAGGCTTACACAATAGCAAGAGATGTCCTTGAAGCACTCGGTTCGCTAATACAGACATTTTCTCACCATCAGTTCTGAGGGTTCCCCGTCCAAGGGAGAAGCTGGAGCTGAATACCTTGTCAGAACTGGGGCGGTACACGATATTATTGAAAATGCTCGTGGATCGTCTGGTTTCTCCGGCAACAATCTTGTGGCTGTGGGAAAGGTCTGGAGGAGCAATCAAGATTCTTTGCAGGACAGTCTAGATGAAGTCCGCGAGCTTATGGAAAAGGCAGAAAATCCTGAGGCCGACGCAGAGGACGAATTTGACGATGGCTGGGACGAGCTTGGTCTGCCATCGTCCGTCAAGCCGTCGGCTGCAGAGTTAGAAACCATCAAGAAGGTGAGGACCAACATCTCGTTACACTATTAGACACTCAAAAATGCCCAGATTTACACCGTTGCTCGACTGTCCACTC
>JANIEX010001023.1:0-14740 GCA_027627405.1 Leucocoprinus birnbaumii | reverse complement strand
GGCGACGAGGCTCAAGCAAGCGGGGTCAGTGGTATTGCTCTGTTTGTCGGTGTTTCTAAAGCCTTCCCGACTGGCGGTCAAGCGCCCGACGCGATCAACCAAGCCAACTTCCATGCTCACAGCGTAAAATCAAAAGAGAAAACACAATCGCTTATCACCGTTGTCGAGCGCCCATGTCCTCAGGCTGTTCCCAATGGCCATCAACACACACGTCGAATGAACGCCCATCGGCACCGCTCAAGAGGGCCATCGTCCGCCGCTCCTAGGCTTCGCTCTTTTGACCCCCTCCGCTAAGAGCAGCTCCACATCCCCTATTCTCGTCAGTCAAGACAAGCGGACTGCGGTGAAAAATCAACAAGGGCTCCGTCCGTTCACCCATGTCCATTTGCAAGTCGTCGAGCAGTCGTCTGACTCGACAATACTTTTCCCAAACTCACCGCAGAGTGTACTCGTATGTGGGCCCTTGGCGTCACCCCCACATAACTGAGCGCAACTTAGTCTTCTCTCATACGACGACAAACCCTGTTCTCCCAACTGGTATTTGGACTTGTTCTGTTGAGACAGAGTCAGTCTCTCTTCCACCTACTACGAAATTTAGCAGAAAATGCAGGCTAAGCGACTCTCGACACTTCTGCAGCCATCTGGGAGTGGACTTTTGCTTGTTGCTTCTGTCACTAGACGGCACACCTCCACTCCGAATATATGAAACTAATTAAAACCCACGGATATCAATAAAGATACAGTCACACGAGCGAGCAGAGTTTGTACAAAAGGTAAGAAAAGAAAAAGATGAAGAAGTCATCCATCGAATACAGATGGACGTTAAGCGCATATACACTCAATACCACTCTGACCAGCCAAGCCGAGTTTCCCCTACACTTCTGTTCGGGCATGGACCATGAATCCTCCCACATCATGAACTTCTCTTTCGCATACAAATCCCTTGCCTCTATATGATTGACCGTCTGAAACTTATGAAAATACTGCATTCCTGTATCAAACTCCCAGTGGCACGTCACCGAACGTTGGCCGAAGCCAAGTTTATACCAACCATATCTCCTCCCGTACGGCTTCGTTCTGTGTAACGATGAAAGAAAGGACGCAATATAACCTGAGCCAAGGTAAGGATGGTACGGTTGGATGATAGCGGCTTTCTTCAACTTTTCGAGCGTCTGGAGATGGATGGCATAAGCATAATTATGTTGTGACCTGAAAAACTTGATCTTACGAGGAGTAGCTCTGATGGCTCGAAGCAATGATTATACTCTTTTTCGTTAATACACATGAATTCCGTCCCACCGATCACCCTTCCGAGACCATTTCTTGTGAGACCAGCAACGTCGTTGTGTCTTGATAACTGGGTACCTAACTGCTCCATTGCGATAGCAACGAGGTTTTTCCGATAATCAAGTCGCGCCAACTGTCGCAAGGAACAGGCTGGGATCTCCTGCAAGAACTGACTAAAGCGAGGGTGATCATGGGATAGGTAGATCGAGACGTTGCGGAAGGACTGGAAGCGGAGGAAAGAGTCGACGAATTCGTTCCCATGAGGCCATGAAAGGGTCTCAGAAGAGTTAACAAYATCATGCGAYGACACGAGTTCTGACGTATGCAAAATGTGAATTTCGTTGGAAGCGGGTAAGGTGATATTACGCACTGGTGCCTTGAATGATATATCCCGAGGCATAATGAAGGTGCTTCTCAATTAATCGATGGAAGAGTTGAGTCCGTATGGTTGGAGTGGTGACACAGAATGTCGAAGAGCGTAGAGGGTCCATGAGGAAATCATAGAATGATTTGTGACGGAAGCTGACGGCGCCATGGACATTGTAAAGCCATACCTCGACTGGACAGCTTGGCCCGAGCAATGAGTCCAGGTCCTGAAAGTCAACAGTTTGCTTAGGCGTTGACTGAACAGGTTCCTGCCAGGCAATCACAGCCTGTAGGTGGTCGTAAATACTCCGAAATACAGTCTCGGATATCCCAAGTGCATTGCATATAATAGCAATGCGATGACCTTTGTCACCAACAAAGTCCGTTCGGAGTAGATACGAGAAAACGAGTAACGTTGCTGACAGTATATCCTTGGGAATCCGTTCTAAGATGAGAGTATATAATCGATCCAGATCAGCGAATAGAAGACCGGGTCGATTAGTACTGGGTTCTCTGATACAGGCGAGAACAGTTTGTAAGGATTCCTTCAACCCAGAATATGAGTTCTTGTCAATAAACTCTAGCACGGTGGTAGGGTGAGTGAATAAACCGGCTGCCGCATCAACAAGGCTTTGAATATCTTCATCGGAGGGCCATGAAGAAACTAGGTGAAGGAAATTGCGTTTCTGAAGGATATTCTCGAAGCCCTTCCGGAGATAGAGCTCAATATCTCCATCAGATTTCCTTGAGATGGGTAGAAATACGCTGTGACAATAGAGGGAAAGATTTGGGGAAGAACGTTTGAAGGCGAGGTACGGTTCGTCTCGGCTAAAAATTGCCCAGCGAAATGGTGTGGACCTAGCGCGAGCAGAGGAAAAAATGATCTCGATGACTTTGACCTGCGCGAGAGGATCTGCGCATTCATCCAATCCATCAATGAAGATGTTTTCTGAGGAACTGCTTCGGACAGTTTCTCCAGCTCCTGTAAAGGCTCAACAATAAGTGAAGTAAACTGTAAAGGTAGTTTTTGATGAACAAGGGTCCTGTCCTTCCGTATTTTGGCATCAAGGACTTTGTGATAGTTGGGCAGTGTGAGAGCCAGTTGATATGCCAGTGAAGTAAAGAGGCGCGTAGCATCATCATACTTTTTGACGGAGAAGAAAAACGCTGCGCCCAGCTTCCCGAGGGCTTTAAGCTTCTCCGCACAAGTTTGAGCAATAGCTGACTTTCCAACCCCAGCAGGTCCCCTCATCCAATAAATAGATGGACGCCGAATGTCAGTGGAAGCCGTTGCCCAATCAACGATGTCGCTGATGTACTGGTCACGAGTGCCAGGAACGCAGCGTCGGTCGTAGTGGTTCAGCGAATCTAGAGATGCTCCTGGTGTGGAAGCTTCAAGGAGGATTGCAATACCTGGAGGGAAATAAGATCATAGGTTGTGGTGACTGTGATAGGATGACTCGCCTGTTGGGCCATGATAATGAATCGTCTGGTTCCGGACGTTCTGCTGAACGACTACGATTTCGCCAACCACGACATCGTGAGCTCCTGGTAAAATGGACATTGTACGAGTCAGAGATCTGCAACGATGAGGGGGGAGAGTGAGCTGCTAAATGTATACTCACCGATAACCCTTGAACTTTATCTATTAGAGCTGGTCAGCAGCTCCAGCCGTGACGCCCGTCTGATGCACAGTGTTAGTATTAGCGCTATGTCCAGCCAAGCCATCGTCCCTTTCCTTGCTTCGCGGATATGGTTTTCTCAGATAAGGAAAAAGCGGTCGCCTCGATCTCAGAAGAGATGATCTGAAGTGCCATAGCATGCTAGAATGTAGTGTTTGTTGTAAAAGCTATTCATGGCAAGCCAGCTGACCAGATACCATGTCCGGCGCCGGAGTTGTTGCAACGATGATCGAGGGAGACAGATCAATTGACCATGAGCATTTTGTGTTTTCGGAATTGTTTCTGCCCTAATGATCCATAGATGAGAGGTTGTGAGGGCCTCGAACTTCATTCGAGGAGACTCCTGGCCTATAAAGTAGTGTTCCTTGTGTCAATTACGGTGCAGACATTTGCTATTAATCTTATTTTCAGCAAATGGTAGGGCGAGTCGCCAGTGCAAAATTAGAGATGGTTCTTGTTGGTGGTGGAGAAGCTGAAGATTTGGCGGGCTGGATAGCTCAGCAATTGACCCGACAATCCCGGCTAGCAGATTCTGGTTATGGTGTTTGTAAGCTTCAGTTGCTCATGACCCTTCAAGGAGCATGCACCGCTCTGCTTCTTTCATCTCTTTGAGAGCTAACGACTAATAATGTAGCTTCCTTTAAAATCACCCCAGCTATCAACGGATACGATATTGGCACAGCCATGAGGTCTCTAATTATATCAACTGATTTTCCAGACAGTTCGCTTTCCAATTAATCAATGTGACTCATTGAAAGAGAGTATTGGAATTTGACTCATTCGAGTGGCCCAGGTAGCCGCACAGCAAAATAACTCTGTCTCCATCCACCGACTCTCTCATCACACATACACTAGTACTCCACTGCAAGCCTGTCTTTTTTTGACTGAGTGTGTTGGCCGCCCTACAAGTCCATCTTTGATCCAGAGGTCATACATCGCATTCGTCGGACTCGAGCTGAGCATTGATTAGTCAGTATCTTTAGCTGTGCGCAAGACAGAATGCAAAATGGCTGTTGAGAACAACTCTCACACTCTTATTTTAGCGCCTCTGACACAAAGCTCATAAGTCTGAATGCAGCAGGCATTCACTAGGTCTTTGTCTACGTTGTTCTCTTCCTGCCAGCCTGCACCCCTTCTGCATAACGGCTTCTCCATACCTCTATTCATTCGTCCTATTCCGTGGCCCCTCCCTATCCCAGCTTCCTTCCTCTCAACCCCAGCCACCGGCATATCCCTTATGAGGTATGCACTAGCACTGCCTTCCTTAGTGATCTTCCACTGGAAAGGAGCCTATCTGAAAGCCCCATCGACCTCCTCATTGTTCTCACTTGAAGAATTGGCTCTAATATACAAAGTCAAATCAGTGTCCCCCGCCTGTACGGCACCTGTTGTGACTGGTGCCGTTTCTTTAGTATTATCACTGAGCGATCATTACATCTATGATAGCATCAGAAACTCAAATTTTGCGTTTGACATTTCAATCAACATTTGTGTCAATGATTGAAGTGCCTTAGAGTGATAGAAGAAGAAGGGCAAGTGATGTTACGACAACACGTGGAGGAAAAGGATTGTCTCTTTTGATATTCTCCCTCCCCTGAGAACGTTGTCCCTTCCTGTGTCCAAAGATCCTGGATGACTTTCAGTGACTTGAACTCATTTTAGAAAATAACCATTGATGTTTTCGACTGAGAAGAGTCCACTAGCAGCCCCGCTAAGTGTGGTGAGAATAGAGATAGAACTGACAGTAGAATAGAAACTTCAAAGGTAACAACAAAAAAGGGGAATATGTCCATGTATGATGTCCTGACAGGAAATTCAAATAAAGAAGTGCAATATAGTCATCAAGCCGAGGATTTGATAGTCGCAGTGAATCTATTTTTGACCTCCCCAAATTCTCCGCTCCTGTGTCGAGCGATAGTGATACCTTTCAGCTCCGTAGAGGCCAATGATCCGAACGTAACATGGACTAGTGTTCTCCCGAGTCACTCCCCTCCTTTATTGCTTGTGTTTGACCCATTGCCATCGTCAACGTCCGAATTGCTGTCGGAGTCTCCGCCAGTTGATACTGTTTCTGAAGCCTCTTTATCGTCGTTTGGATTTTCACTTACTAGTATTTCTATTAGCGTACTACTAAAGGGTATGGCAAAAGCTGAGACTCACATATTTTTGTATCGCTCATAGTAATATTTGCACCGCTGACGAGCCTGGGAAATGTGTTAGTGGAGGTTACATGCTGGATCTATAGAGAGGCATCAGTTCAGGTCGAGAACCGGGCTAAAACCTGAGTCTTCCCACACTTGACATAACCGTGGGCAGGAACCGGTACAATACAAATGACGTCACGAGGAAGACAACGGCGGTGTCAAAGTTGATAAACATGACTGAGATGTTGAAAATTGAAGTAGGAGCCATTCGGTGGGTCTTAAACATCCAAATCGTTGCAGCAATAGCTTGTACTTATACTACACACAAAAACTAGTATGACCCTGAAGGACCGATCCACCAACAATAAAAGTTGACATATAATCATCCTAAATAATAAACTGTAATAAACTGCGAAGATATGTAGCCTCTGACTCATTACTTGATGGTATTCAGTGGAGACGGGCTTTGCATATGGGAATGAAATGTAATACCTGCTTCTATCTGACCCTTGATTACCTCCCAGGTTCATGTGGTTGTCTAGAGAACAGAGAACACCACGGTCGCACAACCACGCGTGACATTTGCGCAGCCATGATTGCAATCATGCTCCAAAGAGACGAGTTCTGAGCAGACATCGACTTTCGTTACAACCCTCCGAACTCCGTAGGACGGTTAGGCTAACTGTGTTAATCACCCAGTGGGTCTTTTCAAACTTCATCGATTGGTCATGCCGTGACTGTCATCAATAAATGGATCCTTTCTAGAAGCTCATGTGCGAAGTCAGGTTCTTTGGCATTTTCATCGCCAATTTAGACTTGACTTCGGGACGTATCCTTGAGCCGAAACTTGATGATATCCACCAAGCCTGTTTCTTCTATCTGTTCATGCTGAGCTAGTGCTACAGAACGGATTTTATTCCGTAGCCCAAGTTCCCAAGTTTTAAGATCAAGCCACAGCTTCAAAAACGTAGCTACTAAGCGAGGACCAGAGAGTCATTGGGTATTCCGGGATGGCCGGTCAGACGGCGGCAAAACCCCCTCGATCCTTGATGCTTTGATAAACGTTAAGTGGCCTGACAACTAGCGTGCTCATTTTTGGTGAAAGAACAATGACATCGGCTACCATAAAGGCAATGTGTTCTATGCGCATCATGTCGCTAAACTAAATCAGTCTTTCCCGCCGAGCTCAAATCTCAGATGAATGCACATTGAACTTTCGTGGAATAAATATGGCAGGAGGCATGAGACCACTAAAGGGGAGCCGCTGTGTCCGACTTAACCATCGCAGCCCTGTCTTGGTGGACGGATGGAATGGACAGTTCCGTCTTCCGCCAAGAGCTACGCATGCAAGCTAAAAATAATTTCATGTCCGATTTCATTAAAACTGATTTACTTCGTTTTCAACAACAATAGCCAGCGGCGGTATTTACATTATTCTACATCTCAGGTATTAGATCCATGGGCGGTCCGAAGAGAACGTTTGAACCGTGGATTCTTACCTTATGCACTGTCTTAACGAGGTCTAAAAAACACCTCAAGTTTCTTTTATTGGGGCTTTCGTGTCCAGGAGAACCGCGATAAGAAAAGATATATTTTGGGCTCATAGTACGACCGAAAAATCAGTGGCGTTGAGTCCATGCCCATGGCCTTCACTTGAAAATGGACTATGATAGGTGGACAGTGAGATCAGAGACACCATTCATCCGATCACGCGGCCCTGACGCGACGCGCGTTTGCCGTTCAAACGTTCACACGAAAGAACTCCTTCAGCTTTTTCTACAGAATCTCACTGGCACTGCTCTTCCTGTATATTTCCTTTGATTTCTAGCCTGGCTTTAGCTTCCTCAACACACAAGATAGTAACTTAAATTTCGATAAAGGCCCATACTAAACGCACAGCAAGACTCGTTGCGATAGTTGCCTGTCGTAGCTCTCGGTTAAGATGCCGTACAAAGACCAATGGTCCACTAGCGCACACGCATAACAAAACGCGTACCGACATCGTTAAATCTACGGGTCGAACATCCGCCTCCCACTTTCTGGCCTTCCCCTCACCTCTCGGAGCTTAACACCGTAAAACTGATCCAACACCCGATTTGGCTTTCCCAGCAATCTCAACACCCCTGCGACAAGCCTTGCTCGTACGGTTGTAACCATAGGTGGTGGAAAAGGCGGCCGAGGAATGAACGGATACCCGAACAATATTCTTCGGAGGGTGTGTTTGAGATGATTTGGATCGTTCAGTCTTGCACTGCCACCATCCGACTCTGCTTTTCCGACACCCCATCTCGTGACGGTTATTGTGCACCTATTTCCCTTTCCCCTTGACATCAGCCTTCACGGCTTTCTCTATGTCGACGGGTCGTCGCCGCCTCCCTGGAAAACAACAACAAAATACACCTTCCCACCCTCCATTGGGACTGAGTGCTGGGCGTCTAGTCCAAGAATCGCGCTTGGCAGCTCAGCGCCCGGCTTTTCCTAAGCTTGTTTCATCCTCTCCTCCCCAGCCTTTGCCTCATAGCGTTATGAGCTTAAACGATACGTCGGTTAATCGTTTGAGCTTCAACCTGACCAACCGCACGAAAGAATGTCCAGGATAAGTTCCCCAACGAAGACGACAGACAGACCGGCCTAAACTCAACATCCAACCGAAGTATCCACGGATTGACCCTTCGACATGGTTTCGAAATGGGCTGGGGTAAAATTTGCGTGTATCAATCAATCCCTTCTCTGACGACAACATACAGGAACTCTCGACAGTTTCAGGCAAACGGACGCTCAATAGGCCAATCCTGGCCTTGAATCTCATCCATCTCGCTTTCGTCGGCTTGGAAAGATAATGCCTGCTATAGTCTGTTGAAGGCGGTTTCTTCAAGTTAACCCTCGGCCTTGCCAACAAAATCACATTCTACTAACAGGATTTACACTGGGACAGTTGCCTATCGCAGCTGTCGAGTGTTAAATATGATGAGATACATAGATGCCGTACAAAGACCGATGGCCATTAGTGCACATGCGTAACAAAACGCGTATCGACATCGTTGAATCCACGGGTCAAACATCCGCCTCCCACTTTCTGGCCTTCCCCTCACCTCTCGGAGCTTAACACCGTACAACTGATCCAACACCCGATTTGGCTTGCCCAGCAATCTCAACACCCCTGCAACAAGCCTTGCTCGTACGGTTGTAGCCATAGGTGGTGGAATGGGTGGTCGAGGAATGAATGGATACCCGAACGATATTCCCCTGAGCGAGCGTTTGAGGTGATTTGGATCGTTCAGTCTTGCACGACCATCATCCGAACTCTGCTTTTCCGATACCCATTTTGGGACAGTGCTATTGTGCACCTGTTTCCCTTTCCCCTTGACATCAGCCTTCACAGCCTTCTCTACGTCAACGGGTCGTCGCCGCCTCCCCGGCAAACAACAACACAATACGTCTTTCCATCCTCCATTGGGACTGCTACCTGAAAAGTAGAATTCCCATACGCCCATCCTCGGCGGCTGTTCTCCGAAACTTGTGAAATGCCATCCTCCTACCAGCCACAAAACAGGGCAAACAAACCCAAGCCAGAACGCCCAGAATGCCGGGGTGAAGTTAGCTAGGCCGAACCATCGGTGTTGGTTTTTCGCGCGGAGGTGGAAGAAGTTGTGTATACTGTTCCGCATGCCGCTGCTATCTGTCGGTATTCCGCGGCGACGATCGCGAGACCAACGGCGGGTGATGAAAGACTCGGAAGATGGGATGCGAGCATCTTGAGGGCGAGGGCCAGTTTGTCGCACTCTCGGCCTGTCAACTCCTGCTTGGTGGTCTGGAGGGTCGATGTACTCTTCCACACGAATCCTGATCCCCGAGGGACCAGGTTCCAGTATGTCGTTTGCATACTGACCCCTGACCGCATCATCGGCATACCTCACCGTATCCCTCTCTCCGTAACTCATCCTCTCTTGCTCTTCCACCTGGTCGAGGAATTCTTCTTCGCCGATGCTGTGTCCATCTCCGTAACCATACCCATAACCATAACCATAATCGTAGCCCCCCACTAGCCTCTTCCCCAGGTGCTGACATACCCTCTTCGTACCGTTCTTCAGCATCATACACCGCTTCCTCGTCCTCGATATAATCCCCTTCTCCATCTTCTTCCGTATAATCTCCATCCTCGTCATATTCATCATAATAACCTTCGTGACTCCCAGGAATTTTCGGCATCACACCGACGCCTTTATTCGGCTTTCCCCTCGAGCTCCAGGAAATCCAAGAGCTCCCAGACAAAACTCTCGCACGTCCGCTTTTTCCGTTTTCATTATTTCCTTTGCCTGGACGAGGACCTGCAGTCGGATGGGGTCCAGGAAAGGGTGGAGTCAAGTTCAGTGGTGGGATTGAGGGTGCTGGATCCACTGGTGCTGAGGCTGTGAAGAGCGTCGTCGAAGACGACAAAGGGTTGACTCCACCACCGCTCGAGGAGCTGATAACAGTCGGGGTCTCCGAACGAGCATGGGCTTGCGGTTGTTGGTGCTCCTGTCGAGGCGTTGAGGTCGTTACGGATCGGAAAGAGCCTTGCCTTCCGAGGTTTGGTGCTACGAACACCGCACCTATTTGGGCTCCTTCGGTACTGCCCAAGGTTGGAGTTACGGTCGACATCGTCATGCTCGTATTCGGACCCGGAATGGTGCTTGTACTGCTACTCCTCCCTCTCGACGATGTCTGCGAGGCGGTTCGGTTGAGAGTGCGAGAGATGAATGGTGACGCATACGCCGGCGAAGGACCTAAGATAATGTACTGAATTGGTAAGTCATTCGAAGCAACCAGGGGATCAGGCTCACGAGTCACTTCAGGAGTTCCACTTCTACTTCCCGCTACTGCGGTTCCGGCTCCTCCACTACTAGGACCACTAGAGCCGGTATTCTGATTTCCACCATGACTCGCGGTCGACAACGGTGAAGGAAGTACTATGTTCGGGCTCAAACCTGGACCACATGGAGATGCAGAAGTAGTCGTTGGTGTTGCATACTGCGATAGCGGCGACAGTGGTGATCCTGCATCTCCGTAATGAAAGTTCATTGACGAGCCAGCTGTAGCAGGCGTTGCGGGGCTTAAGCCTCCACCGCTTCCTCCTCCAGTTCCTACACCTACACTTCCAAGCATTCCGCTACCGACAACATTACCCGCACCCAGCTGTCTTCTTGAAGATGCAACTGTATCGACACCTGTTCCTGCACTCGTATCTTCCGTTCCTGTGCTCTGATTCTCGCCAGCCCCTGGACTAACGACAGCACTCCCGACGCTTGCGCTTCTCCTTCTCCCTGACACGACTGTAGCGGTTGAGTTTCGCAAGTAACTTGCACCACCAGGGGAGGGACTTGAACGAGAAGAACCAGCGAGAATTTCTGACCCTACCTTCTTCAGTGAAGGATAGTCGCTAGCAGATATTGTGCTCGTTGGAGAGGCTTCTGCGATTGGCGAGAGCTGCTTGACTTGATGGTGAGGAAGGAACAGTCCTGGTATGGGTTGGCGGTGTGGAGGAGCATGATGGATTGCAGGAGGGGGCTGAACGAAGGATGTATTCTGGTGATGCGTGCTGTATAGTGGGTTCGATGGATGCGAGTTGACGTTCGTTTGCAGGCGAAGGTTGCCTCGAGGTGTGGGATAGTGGAATTGCTGTTGTGCTTGATGCTGTGGTTGTGGATGAGGCTGATGATAAGCTTGCACCTGCGGATGCTGCTGCTGCTGGTCTTGTTCATAAGGATGACGTCGAGGAGGTACGGAGTCTAATCTCACGACTGCAGGTGCTGATAGGCTACTCGTTTCAGGCACATGCCCGCCCCGCTCATGCGGCTCTTCCTCCTCTTGGTCATCCCCCTCCTCGTGCCTTCTTCCACTCGTCATATCGGACTCTTTCCTTCGCCTCCCAAAGCTACCCATAGGCCTGTTGTCTTCGATATCTGGAAGCATCCGGTCTTCCCAAACGGCTTCATCGACATTCCCACCACCTTCACCACCCGCTGCGTAGATCACGGAACCTGCTCCGCCTCCTTCACCGACGCCAATACTAGCATTCGCTCCTCCAGAACCTGACGTCGACCTGACCAATGATATGGATCCAGAGAGTGAACTAGGCGAAGATCTGGGTATGGGTTGGCTGATGGATAGGAATTGCCGAGATGCCCCCGTCGATGAACCTCGTCCTGTCCCGAGCCCGGACCCCTGACCCAATTGTCCACTCGATTCAACGTGCTGTTGATGGTTTGAAGGGAGGAGTGTCGTCTGGGATCCCGAGAAGTTGTTGGACTGAGAGGAAGAAGGCAGGATTTTCCGTTTCCATCGTGAAAGCGTGTCAAACATTTATGCGTTGTATATGAGTCGTAGAAAAATGAGAGGTGTGCAATATATTTTATGGGAGAATCAGAGGAAAAGAGACGTATACGGTCAACGTACTCCGAAGCTGGTGATAAACAGGGAGGCCAAAGTGAATGAAGGGAAGAACGCTGGAAGGGACAACACCTTGAGGCTCCCTATATAATGCAAGCTAGGTGCCGGCCGTCGTGTGCTTATACTCTTGATGCTAGCACAACACAATTACCCATTATACTTTGACCTCAGACTGATGGTTCATTAAAATTCGGCCTAATGAAGTCGAACCACCGACCAGGTCAGGGACTTCTTTACCTCGAGGTCTGAGGGCAAGTTGAGGCGATCAGATCAAGAGAGCACAACCTGTCGCGTGTTTCATTTCCCTTCGAGCTTCTCTTCCAGATTCGATACACTTGAAGTACGTACGAAGAATGCCGAATCTGCATGGATGTTACACCGGTGTGTATGCTGGACGCATTCCCCAGCCAGAAGCCCAATGATACAAATTTTCGACCATGCGCAAGTGAGTCCGGGATACGTATGTATGTTATCTGTACACGGTCATTCACCTTGGAGAAATGCGCTTCCACACCAATCTGGTGGTTACGACTGCATCTATATCTGGGGGTTCTAGCTCCTCCAGGGTGAAGCACTTGTCAGGTTCCGTCAACCTGAAAGCAACTACCCGCTTCGTGTTCCTTGGGTGTTCCGAAAGTTGTCAGTCTGAGCCTTTTTTCAAATGTTGCCGGTGAAGGGGCCTTCCTGATTGAATCAACCTTTTGAGCGTTAGAGATGCACGACTTCTCTGATCGTGACGGCACGTCAGCTTTTGGGAACAACGTGGTGAACACGAGGCTTCAAACTCGCGGAGCGGGTTTATCTTGACGTCGCTGACACGCCGGGCTCAATGTCAAAAAGGACATGCTGCTGCCGTCTGTTTGACTTGCTTTTTCGGGCCGTTTTGAGCAGAGGTAAGGCCGACAGTGTAGAGAAATCGAACAAATGTCAGTAAAAGAGGATATAATTAGCCTGGTGGTTAGACAAAGGTCAAATTAATGAAGAGCGTGGCCATGAACGGTTTCTGTTCGCAGGAAAGCAGGACCGTTCGAAAAGCGTGCTTCGAGTAATGACTACAGAAGAAGTCGGCGGAGACCCTGAGAGTTTCTGCTTGCAGGCTAAACACAACCATGCTGATCGAACAGCCTCGTCTACTCGTTCTCACCATCATCACCAACCAAAAATGCGCCTCCTGGATCTCTATAGTGTGTCGCCTTAGAAGAAGAGATATCTCTACTATGCATCCTGCGCCTGTGCCGATATTCTAGACATTAGCGTTTCTGTCGTTGATCGAGGCCGCGAACGGAGCGAGGACCTCCTTGTCAGTTCCTTCGAGTACAAATATAATTATCTCGGCAGGCTTGGGAAACGCAATCAGTCAACCATATGTTGGACAAGTATACTATCAAGAAATCCAGTCAGTAAAAGAACTGCTCAGCCCTGATACCAAGCATCTATGCGAGACCTCACCTCATACATTGGGCAGCTCTGTTTTTTTTTCTTTTCATGAGACTCGTGATCCATTTTCCTGCGGCAATTCAATCCAGGATAAAGCTCTTTGAGCTAATAAATCAACAGCCGAAGAACGAACTAAACGAGAAGCAGATATACCAAAGCCAAGTGAGTCTAATGCGCCTTTTCTGGGAGCTCTAAGGCGAACTGGCGGACCTGGGGAGTCGCCGCATCAAGATAATGCGGCCATACCGTGCAGAATGGGTGAGCATGGAGCTCCGCCGCGCTTTGGAATGGCCCATTCACTTCCTCACTTCCAACTCCAGGCCTGTAATTATGAAAAGGTCCTCCAATAATGCCACAGACACGATTTCCGTAAAAAGGGGATGGCTCGAGGCTGTGAAATACAGTCCGAGATAACGAGCTTGACTCAAGCGAGTTGCTCCTCAGATGCATCCAGGAGCCGGTGGCCTGTGCCTTGAATGAGGGGGGGGGGGTGCTCCAGAAAAAGCAGAAACCATCAGATATTTTGGCCGATGAGCGCGCATAGATGAAGTTTGAACAATGCCCAGCCTAACTTTCGGAACTGGCATCGTCGTATGTGTCCTGAGAAACTCCGTTGTGCAGGCCTCGGTGTCATTATCGCAGCACTTGGCGTAGATCCCGAATGGAAGTTGATGAACCAGTGCACCACCTCCAGCGCGACCAGCGTACCGTATGAGTCTCTCATAGATGGTGCAATACCAAGCAGCTAGGAGCATTAACCATAGAGACCGTACTTCCTCGAGTTGCAGACCTGGCAAGGTGTAAACGCGGGGTGACGTCGCCTTCGTCGGGGAGACATACCTTGAGTGAGAAAAGAGGGTGCCTTGGATTTTAACAGCGGAGAAGAACATATACAAGGGCCCTTAAGTGGAAAGCCTAGACATCCAAAATTCTGAGCGTCGTGACCAAGTTACATGGAGGTTATTTATTTGTGTGACCTTGCCTTCGGATGATTGTGCGTCGGCGCTTTCCGAGCGGGTAGGATCGACATCAACAACGCTTAAAGAACGAACAAACCCAATCAGACATCCAAGTAGGCCCGGGATACCATAGCAAAGCACATTGAGATAAGTTACGTATATATGTATAGTAGTATTCACTAATTAGCTAGTAAAGAAAGACATTGGGGTTACGACAAGTCGGAGAGAAGGTAAGAAARAAGAAAATCGTCAATGACCATCCCAAATTCGAAACAAGGTGATCGTAAATACTTATCAAAAGACAACTGAACGAGAAAACAGAAAAACAGAAAAATACAGAAGAAGAAAACAACCAAATATAATCCCATATCAAAATTGAGCAACRGCATTCACTACCCAAAAACCAAGTCTAATACTAATCACAAATAAACCCTAC
>JANIEX010001022.1:0-14781 GCA_027627405.1 Leucocoprinus birnbaumii | reverse complement strand
CAATTCGAAATCCATCTCGAACCCGACCTGCGTATCGTGCCACCGTTCACTCCATTCGACCCAAGGATACCTCGTAATATGTAGTAGGTACGGTCATCCGTTCGGTTCTCCCGACCTTTTGTTAAGTGCTGACGATCAAATAGATGCTCAAAGCCCACATGCGTCGTCTGCTCTCGGACCTGCAACTTTTCCCCTCTCGCCAAGTCGTCTTCAGAACCTACACCATACCAAGCAAACACTGCACTATCAACTTCCACGTCCTCTCCTACGTCCTCAACCTGGTCCTCCCCACGCCGAGTGGCTCTGGCACTTACCTCTCACAACACCGCCACCGCCCCCACTAGCGTCCCCACTCACCCGCACACCACCGGAACCCTAGGGAAGCGGCGTAAATTTGTTGAAGATGATGGAATAATCCCTGCTGAGGGACAAGAGAACCAGACGAGCAACAATTCATTGCCGGTGCAGCCATGCCTCGCGGGAGCTAATAATAGCTCCGCTGTGGGCGATTACTGGAGTTCGGAGGGGTGTGGGAGGGTAGTTTGCAGGAAATGTTGTTTAGAGGATTCTCAGCGGTACGTTTGCCCCGCGTAATTATACCCGTAGAGAGGGGATACTAACTTGAATGGTGTAGGAGCACGATAACGTGTTACGACTGCTCATCGCAATAATAATCGCATTTCATGGATCCGCTTTTACGCTTAGATGTCTTCTTAATCCGTATCATAATATACACAGCAGCTATTTATCCGTCCCTCATAGTTCCGACAAATCCCAAACTCAGCAGCAAAGAAGGATTTCACTTGTATTGGTAGTAACGCACTCAGCTTCACACGAAGTCCCGGTGCGAGGATTACTGTCCATCAATTGTCCTTTTATGAATGAGAAAGTGAGAGAAACTGTATAGCCATAGGGCTGGCACGACCGTACAAGACTGTTCAGCTGGCGAGTAGAACAATCTGTGTACCTGCACATAGACTCCAATGAGCTACGACTTGTGTCAATTCGAGTAGACTTTAATCGAACCCGGCCTCGGTGATGCTCTGAATGTCACGGACGTCTCATTTCACCATCCACCCTCACCCTCCTCCGAGTCACCGACCAAACCAAGAATCAAACACAAAAAAACGCATCTCATATGTAAAAAAAAGAACGACAATCACACCCTATCCTACTCATCAAGCCCAAACGCACCAAAACCAGCACCTACGGAGCGTGCCAGCAACACCCTACACCAACAGAGCCTTCAGACCCACAAGGCAAGTTTACTTGGGCTACACGTTGATTATCAGTGCTAGTACAAAACCCGGGCACGATTGGGTCGCAAAAGGTGTTTTCAAGTTGCTCGCACGGGTTTCCTGGCCAACCATTCTTTTTTTGAACGTTGGCGCTGACGACGAAAGCGACTCGTGGCACTGTGCGTTTTCCAGCTCCTCAGATAAATTCAGTATACGACTCATGGGCGCAACATTCAAAACTGTAGCTAACTTCTCAGAACAACTTGAACAGACCAGGTTACATACAGCGGAACTTAGCACCATAGGGAGATTGCTGGCCTTTGACTGACTCCTAGTTGGAAGGGGGATGCCAGCAGCATCCTACTCCAACGCTTCCCCTGGGTCCGCAAGGTAAATCAACCGGGACACTGCTGCCATCACTACAGAAGCCGGGAATGATGGGATCGCAACTCCCGCCAACGGCCTGGCATGGAGTTCGGATGGGGGGCTGGGCACTAGCCCCGATTACCATGCCGAGCAGGGCGAGGATGATGTTGTTGGTAGTGAACTTCATATTCTAATTAATCCGTGAGTTTACCTGGCTTGACTGGGAGGAGCTGAGAAACATGCCAATGATGACGTAACAAACTGGTAAGAAAAATGGTGAAAACAAAGATGAGCACGCGAAATTTTGAGTGAGGTGGAAGGAGGAACTAACCAGGAAAGCTGTCGAGGGAGAGCCTGGTTTCTCAGTGGACGGCCTAGCAGGCTTTTAAGCACTTGTCCCAACCCGAAAACGACTTAGCGTACACACCTTATGATGACCCTTAACATTCCGCATGTCTGCTGCACTCATTTAAAATTTTAAACAAGGTTGGGTCTAATTCTTGATGGTAACGTCACCTAAAATCGTAATACTCAAATGCATCCGAGAGTCTGGTGTCAAACCAGCATCCAGTGAATTAACTCGTGCATGCCACTGTCTGATTCATACGAAGGCGCCTGGTGTGGAAGACTATGTAAACAACGTTGGTTGTTTGATTCGAAGACCCACCTAGCGCAGCTGCAATGTTTGAATTTGAGGAATATCAAATTTTATCCCCGGATTCATCAGAGGGACTTTAATCAAACAATGACTACGTCATCCATGATAAAACTTTAATAAAAGAGAAAGAGAAATGACTACGTCATCTTTTCCAGCTCAAGCTCAGTTGACAAGGAATAAATTCAATCAACGGCAGCACGTGTTGAGCTACAGAACGTTATTATTGACGAGACCGTTAACAGATCAGAGTTGCGGTTCAACGGTGCCAGTCATTCCTACTCTGGCCTTCAGCATGGTTGAACGAGGTCCCAGCTACCCCATTGGTCGTGCAACGTGCGTTAGCCGCAGCCCCTGAACCATTGGAAACGAGGTTTAATATTCGTTCTAGGGAAGCTCGAGAACAAAATACCCACTCTGTTGATCACATCCGTCTCTGCATTTCTGACACTGAGCCTGTGCATTTGCCGCTGCTGCACCATGCAAGCCATTATTCTGACACAAGCCTAGGTAAGATGCAAGATCAACACTCTAAACCGTGCTCGGGGAGTATGGCATAATGATGCTTACTAGCGCATTGCGAGTTACAGTCCGGTGGAGGACTGCATGGATTTTGGGCAAGGACGGAGATGGCAGACGTAGCGAGGCAGACAAAGACGACGCTGAGGAGCTTCATTACGGTTATGTAAGGAGTTGAATAGCTGTTGTTCTGCTGTGGGGGAATTGTGCACTCGTACAAGCACTTTCGGTAGCTGAAAGTACTGGCATTTATATCATATGCCGAATGCCGTTAAATTAGGCATTTGGCGTCAATCAGATATACTATGCCAATCTTAGAGAATGCTGCGGTACTTTGAAGAGGCCGAACAAAAGCAATGTGGTACTACTCCTGCACTACTCGAACTACTAGTATGGGTTTCAACTTGTTCAGAAACAGGGACGATTGGCGGCAAGAAACGTAGATCGGTTTGAAGGTCACCTTTGTTTTCTATATGGATTCTTCATTGAAAGGACGGCCCAGTCGGCATGTAATATCTCATGCTAAGGGCTGACTGAATCAGAAATCGTATGCCGAAGTCCCGGTATTAGTAGAGTGTTGGTGAGTCGTAGTGGATTCGATTGGCTCGAATGACTCCAAGCTGCTGGTTTATATGGTAGTGTTATACTCAAGTCACGGTTGAAAAAGTCTGAAATCACTCTCGTCTTGATATAGCCAGATGATCATCACCGTCTACGGGTAAATGAGTATGTTTACAGGCGGAAGCATATCAAGGTTCATCGAGCCAAGTCAACCGATTGTCATTACAAGATTTCTGAGTCAAGCAGTATTGGTTTCAGCAATGACTGCAGCCGCTCCTCTGTACCGAGACGAGCTTCGGAACGAAGCTCCGAGCCGCTCAATGTATGGCACTACACTAGATGCGTAGGCAAACAATCCGTCAGACTGCCTCACTAGCTGGACTAGCAAGTCCTCTGACGGCCAGGAGTATGATATAAAGGGATATTTCAGGCGAATAGTAGCGAACACGTCGCGCAAATATGAGGTGATGTCTTCGTCAACATTAGGTGCTCGTAAAGGGAGAGTTAGGCGCCAAGTGACCGCACGGGCTTGTTTAGACGTGAATGCAAAGACACTGTGACTCTCCGGGCGAGAGAAAACTCTCCACAAGAAGGGAGAATCACGAGAGGCGGCGGCTGCGGTGATAAGCTTAATTATCGCTTCCTGAGCTTTCACGTGATTGTACATTTCATTTTGTTGATTGGACCACATTTGTCAAGGCCAGGATCCACGAATCTTTGATAAGTTTGATTACATTGCGATCACCCGCGCTTAACTCGCGGAGGGGCTTTAGAAAGAGCTCGTGGAATTGTGCCCCAAGTGACGGCGGCACGGTAAGAGTCATACTTGATTGCAAGCTGATAGGCAAGCGTCGGGAAGAATCTGGTGGGTTGGTTCCAGCCATTGGCCCGTGAAAAGAAGAATCCAGCTGAAAACTTTTCCTCGAGCTCCTCCGACCATGTTTGGGCCACCGCCGATTTGCCAACCCCAGCAGAACCTTCCATCCACATTCACTCGTGCATTTCGTGACTTCCACTCCCCTCTACCCCAGCTGGTGATGCTACGACGGTGCTCAGCGCGAATATCCTCAAAGCAGCGAGGGGTCTCTCCAGCGGAGGAATCTCGCGTGGATTCATGGAGAGCTACTCTCTCAAGCCTCTCAAAGCCCGTGCATGAGGCTAGGCAATGATCATAGACAACGGTCGTTCATGGCATTTGGACAATTATGACCTACGTCTCTGGACGACATTGACGCTCGCGGACCCGCCCGCATTGATGAATGTTCCTCCAGTTATTCGAGAGCCAGTAATATTGGCGAGAAAGGACTGTGAGTCCATGCTAGCAAGCTGTGGCATAACATGAGGGTGGGAGGAAATGATGCTTATTGTGAGGCTCGACCCAGGCTGACCACAACATCCTACTTAGGTATAGTCCCAATCATAGGTTCAATGATGGGACGGGCCTAAGGGAACATCGCGAGCCAGTCACGATGTTGCTCTCAAAGGTAGTAACAGCACTTGCCGTGGGCCTGTTATAGCCGTCACCAAGCGATCGTTGCACCTCAAGCAATCTGAGAATTAAATGATGAAATAAGCAAGTCCGCTACTTGCGAGAAGACACGAAAACTGGTCAATTATCTGCTCGCAGTTCTCATCCTCTTGCCATTGAGGGCAGCAGACAGTAGCACATCTTGTAGAAACACTATTTTACTGGAAATACTGAATGACATAAATTCTGAGCAAAAAAAGCCCTTCACGACTCTGGTAACGTGAAGAATGAATTAAATTCGCGACAGCACGTCTTGAGTACATCATAGGTAAAGAGGTAAAGAACTACACTCTGTGACTGTGGGCGGATCGGATTGTACTTCAACGGCCCCAGTTGTTCGCATTTTGGTTATTGGCGTTATTGAACGATTGCCCAGCCTCCCTATTGGCCTCACATTGGGCTAAATCCGCATTCACTGCATCATTGAAGAGGAGTTAGCACTCAGTGAAATTAGCACCNAAGGAACTCACCCTGTTGCTGACAGCCCTCTTCGCACCTCTGACAGTTGGCCTGTGCAGTTGCAGCAGCTGTACCACTCCAACTTCCGTTATTCTGACACACACCTATGTGCGAAGCAAAATCGTTAGTTGTATTTGTAATAGAGAGAACATGATGACACTCACCAGCGCACTGTGAGGCACAGTTTGGAGGATTGCATGGATCTTGGGCAAGGACAGAGATGGCAAATGTAGCAAGGCAGGCAGACACGACGCTGAGGAACTTCATCGTGAATATGTGACAAGCTCGATTCTACTGCTGTGAGGATGTGGACTTGTACCTTCGTTGGCTGAAGGCACCGACATTTATATCGTGTGCTGGCAGCTGGCAACACAGGTGTTCAGCGTCAATCAAGCATATCACAATATTAGAAGTTGCTACTCCACGGCAAGTCGGCCGTATAGAGGTACTGTGGTACTACCCTGGCGCTACTTGTCTTCCTGACGTCGATTTCATTGTTTCAAGCTACTCAGAAACAGGGGCGGGCGGAGACAAAAACATAAATTTGTAAGGTCACCGCCTTCTTCAAGTTTATTTTCTGTCCGAGAGCTTCGAGGGACGGCTTAGCCCCACAAGCACTCCAATGAAAGACGTCCGTGATACCCGAGTAGGGCTAGTATTTTGCCTTACGAACCTCGCCTTGAGGTCTTGCCAAATATAAAATCATAGGTCGAGGTCGTGCTGGTAGAGCATCAACGTGGCTGACTTGAATGATCCTAATCCACGAGTACGCACAATACTGCTGCGCTCAAGGCACTGTTGAATCGAGGGGTGAAATTCAAAGCTCTTCTCAATTTCGTGTTTCAAAGAATCTCAAGAGCAGTCTATGAGTATGATTGTACATGTGAAGAATGCATCATCGCTCCTCCGATAGCAGTGGGCAATTGATCCGGCTTGATGGCGACGACAGTATAGAGGTGCCAATACCTGCAGGGCACGCTCGACACGCAGACGCGTGCGTGAAGGCTACTTGTATGAGCTCGTACCACAAAGGGGAGGGACCGGAGTATCGGACATCGACCGTGAAGCAAAAGCGATTATTGTATAGGGCATTAGTCACGGGATCTCATAGTTTTGGAGATTGATTTACTGCTTGATGGGATCGTCTGAGAACAATGAGCCAATTATCCATCGTAGAGAGTTATTAGCATGACTGTTGAAGCAAGGGAGTACAACGTGGCTGTGCAATGGTTGAGTCCGATGACGCCAATCGGGAATCAATACTTCGCAGGGTCGTCGGAATTCGGAATCGAGCTAGCCAGCTAATCAGGACCGGAAGGGTGAATCTTGGCTATCTTCGGTAATCACAGTGCTGGAACTTGAAATTGTCAGAACATAAAGCAGGATTTACTCTATCAGGAGAGGATACTCACGAATTACGATGATCTGATCAAATGATGTACCAGATTAAGCGGCTTTGCTGTCGACAATCGTGACATTGAGCTATGACTCCTGTTGAAAGCCCGCGAGGAGTCACGAAGACATAAATGCAAGGTCTGCAAGGATCCTACAGATAAGCTTGGCCGATGCGGTCTATTTGCAAGGGGATATCTAGTCCCGATAGGACAAAACAAAGGTAAAGGCAGTTTACGTTTTTATCTGCTCCTTTTATCATCTCGAGACCTTGTGGTACCTGAGATATGCGTATCCGGGCTCATATACCCCAGGGAGAAGCTGATGATGGTAGATAGGAGTGTGAGTGTGTGTGTAAGGAGGTAGAGTCTTATTATTGGTATAACGCACTCAGTCTTCACACGAGACGTCTGTGTGAACGGCTATATTCGTACCTTTTGGTATAACGCACTACAATCGAATTTAGTATACCTTTTTATAAAGAAGATGAACGCGGCGCGGAGGCTCACCTCAGTCACGAAATGTCTGTGTGAACGGCTGAGAATCCCCTCCATCAAAGCGCATTTTAAGGATGAGAAAACATGTTAGATAAACTGTATGGTTTTGATGGAGGATGTCCGCCGGCATGACCGCAAAACGGTTCAGCCGGCGAATGTAGACCAAGGTCTACTTTTGATGGTCAGAAAGAGAAAAGGGACTATTTGCCCAGAATAAGATAAAGATAAATATAGGAATTTCTGTTCGGGATCTCGACCCTCACCAACACTTATGTCATGTGCTGGAAGAACCTGGGTTGTTTGGTGTTCCTCTGTAGAATATTGATGAATGCTCGGGCGTTTGCGAACTTCTCGCGGATCTCCGATCATTGGGGCGATCTGGTTCAAAGATACCTTACTCGTGCACACCACCGTGTGCGTATTGCCATTTGGTAAACGTCTGCATCTCAAGCTTTCACGAAGTCGTAGAATTGGGGAAGTTTGTGATTTCTGCCCATTAGACGAATGATGTGGCAGGCTTGATACGAATGGCTAATTGGCTTAGGCAACCTCCAACACGTATTCCAAGTGATATTATTATATAAACACCACTAGAAAAGCAGCAGACAAATTCGAGTTACGCGTACAAGGTTACGAAGCACAGACAAGCGAGCTAGTCGGATGCTGCAGACGACGGAGAGGTTGTCTAGCAGTTGCACTGGTTAGTCGCACAGTGGCAGCTACGGGAAGCGTTAGGAGGTTTTGAGAAGCGAGGGAAGTCAGCGCACCTCTCCTTGCAGTGGCAATGAGCAGAGTCATCGCAGGCCTGGTTGACGAGGACGAAAGAAGTCTATACCAAGCATCAGGCCCTGTGATTGGGTGAGATAGACATATGTGCAACAACGTACTACAGTGGTCATGGTTGATTGCGAAGGTGTTAAGAGGTTGAGTGAGTTACGATTCTGTTCTCGATAGTGCCGCAACACTCAAGTATATATACCCTCAGAGGACCGTGTTTGTGTTAGTTTGCGAGGTATGTTTATAGATTGTATTTCCTTTTACCGATCCATCTAAGCGAAGTGGCAAGGGGAACAAGTGTCACACGTTTTCCTTCCTAGATGCTTCCATTCCCGCAGCTTAATAGCAATGCGCCTTTAATATCTTCCGCTGTCCCAGATGTGTCGAGAAACGCNCATCATACTTCGTTGATATCACCATTGTGACCAGAGGACATGAATAGTCATTGGGAGTGAGGTGCCTCAATGAGATAACGAATGCAAACTATTCGCTTGACGAGCGTGATGCCCCCTAAGTGCTGCACTCCACAGCTGCAGCTCATCAATACCTTTTATTGATAGCTCAGTTCCCCGATCATTTCATCTGTGATGTTCGGTCAAGTAAATCCGAGATTACTATCCATGACAAAAGTGCGTCTTTGGGAATCTGCTTGCATCCAAAAGCCGGGTAAGCCAAGATGTCAAGCCGGTGGCCGAGCATCTCGAAGGCAAACCCACTGCCACTCCAAGGACTTAACTACTCAAATCACGATTCGGCTTAAATAAATCGCGGCTCTCATGTCTAAGAGGCCAAAGCCGTGGCATCGCGCTTTGAACGTAGAAGCTTTGGACCAGATGGAAGGCGACAGAAATTCAAAATCAAGCGTCATCACCTGTCATCGTGACCTGACTTACCTGTTCAACTATAGGACTTCTTGCATCGGCGTACTCAGGGTGTCCTCCACTTTGTGCGACCTGTTATCCGGATTCGCCTTGAGCGTTCGGCTTTTGCGGCCCCATGCTATCGAACAAACACAGGGCTATCACAGTTCAGCTTCGACTTGAAATAAATATTGCCGCATGTCATGAACATGATATTCAAATATTGGTATTCGATAAGAGAGCTCTTGATTTGTATTCCTCGGATATGATGCACAGCTCTTTTATAGGGCGCTTGATTACAATGATCAGGTTGATTAGAATCTTGAACGATTGACACTGTGAGCTTCAAGCTTCAGGTTTCAAAGTCTACTAAAATAAGCTAACACTGTTATGCGGTGCTAGCCTCCGACGGCAGTGCAATTGAGTATTCGGGTTGACTCGTAGTATCATTAGACTTGAATTATACTCTGAATGTATCGGCCCCACACGCGATGCGATGACACCCAGTCTCATTTCGATACTCGAAGGACAAAAGTACACGAAATAGCTTGGAATAGATGACTGGGATACCTAGCAGTGGTTTTGAGCTAAGGAAAGACGATGATGGGAGTAATTCAGTCAAACAGTGGGTACATGAGTGCATATAAGGACTCACCCCTACAAGCTGGGTCACACTGACCGACGTCGACAGTGTTAGCAGGGAAAGGTAGTCCACGTATCAAATTATTGATCTGATTGACTCGATCTAGTGGAGGAAAAGAATGAGCACTATCCCTGCGATCAAGTAGTGAATGCAACTTGGACTTACCCTGACAGTTCGTGACACAACCATTGAGCCCATTAAAATTACACTGGCTATACGCCGTGGAAGTGAAGATAGCAACGCAAGAGATCAGAATTTGAGCGAGTTTCATGATTGTCAATGTACTGAGAGGGTAGTTGGCGATGTTGTCCTCGATGCAGAAATTCTACAAGTTATATAGGCTCTGAGTAGACGCCTGATTTTTCTATTTTTTCTATTAACGGCACTAGAAGCTGATGCTAAAGGCCTTAAACTCACTCCTGACCGGTTCCTGCCCGAGTCGACCATTCATTCAACCATCGCTGAGTCGAAGGTCTGTCGGAAAATCTGTTTCAGCTTCAGAAATGTTACCAGTGCTAACAGCAATTGAATTGTGTGTGGAGGATGGGGGGAGCTTGTGCATCACCGAGGTCACCGAGAGTATACATGAGGCGCCGACGCTCAACGTTCAACCCTACGTAATTTAATCCAACTTCGCTATCAAATGAGCCTGCTAACAGGCCAGTTCAGTCCTTCGGCCTTGGTATAACTGCGTGAATACGCTGCTCCTTCGAGAATAATGCCTAACGCATCTGTTTCTTGGGAGTCGTAGAAAATGGGGCTTCGGCTTGTTCTGTCGTACACCAACTGGTCTGCTAAAATCGGGCCGGTGATGTATTGACTTCACCAGGTATTGAGACCCGACCAAGTTAGATTTACCGCTTTATTGCCCGCTATCTTCCTCTCGTGATGTAAGACAGTGAGTAGTTTGTCGTTGTCCTACCGCGACTCTTTAAATCAAGTTACTCGAACTGGATATTATTCATCGGAAGCATATGCAGGTTACATGGACCCTCACAAGTGTCAAACTCAGGATCGCGTGATATCTTACTCGCCCATATAAATACCCGTACCCACCGATTACACCCTCTCTTTCTCTCCAATCCACATCGCCATCTACCCCCAGCCACATAGCCCTATAGGCAATTCAAGCCAATTCAATAACTCTCTTTTTTTCGAATGCCTTACTTAACTTTGACTCTGATCGCCCTGTCATTTCTCGTCTCGACTATGGCCGTACCTGCACCTGGAGCTACACCGAGGTCAGACCCTCATGCTGGAGAATATCGAGCTTATAATGAAGGAGAGTCGGGGGAAAGATATTTTCAGATTCACCCGAACTACGACGATACTAAGTGCCTTGACGTTCGCGGAAGTAAATACACAGATGGGACGCCAGTCGACATGTAAGCAACCAGTAACGTGTCAGAAAGGTGTCGGTCCCTGATTATGGTCGACGTATGCGCATAGATTTGACTGTAACGGGACTGCCGCACAGAACTGGGTCATTCAGCCTGGTACGACCCAGGTCAAACTCGCCGGAAAGAATTTCTGCCTTGACGCTGGAAGTGAGTATATGCGCATATATTCGCGTCGCGGTGCTCAAAAAACACTGTAGGCCCAAAAAATGGCTCGAAAATGAAAATCTGGACGTGCTATCCAGGTTTGCCTGCGCAGACTTGGTACTATACAGACGACAAGCGGATCGCATTGAAAAATCAAGGTTAGTGATCTGGCAGAGCGTCACTTTGTATCACTGACACCGTGTTGGTTCAGGATTCTGCTTGGATTTAACAGACGGGGTTTCAGAGAACTTTCAAGTCATGCAGGTCTGGAAATGCTCGAGCGGGAATGTGAATCAGATATGGTCTGTATGAGGACTAGCTTTATCATTAATGTCATGATTTTGTGAGCTTCCATCCATGCACAGTTGAGCGAACAGATTCGTCTCCGGGGTCCTCGGGGAACATAGGCTTGGAAATGGTCAGAAGCAGCCAAAATATCAGCTGGGACTACTCACTGGGAATATTTCTCTCACAATTTCGTCTGTTTTCCAGCCTCTACTCCGCGCCTTCTCGAAGAACTCCATATCGCGATGTGCGAGGTGAGGTCGATGATGACTATAAAAAACGAGAACGCATGCCGATGGATGATCGGATATCGACCGTTCGCAAGTGTTCAAGAGAGCGTCATGCTGTGAGTGGTTGAATATCAGATCGGAAAGAATGATAACGTCAAATCCAGTATTCGCAGGTGATAAGAGGTCGAGAAGAGGTTGAACATCCTGACCCCAGATATATCCTTTCACACAGATTCGGTCTCGGAGTGAGCTTGAAACATTTTCGGTGATGTTATGCCGAATATTGTCGATGAGAGGGGCATCAGGGTAATCAGTTACGACAGCTTTTGAGGCACCAGATAGAACAGCGATGATGCTTGGTAGAGCACCGCCAGCTCCGAGCTCCAGGACTGTGTGATCCTGACAAAGTCTAGTCGTGTCTAGGAGCGATGCGAATGACCGTGAAGCGTTCCATCTCCACAGAAGATGACTAAGTACGCGCGGTTTAGCTAGGCGAAGATAAACTAAACTCACAAGTGATGTGCCCATAGAGGATGGCTGCCGACGAGCCTTATCCTGATATCGCGAGGTTCTGCAGACGGATCCGGTCGAGTGTAGACTGAAAATGTGGGTTCTGGAGTAGGGGGACGTTCTGGCTCCTAGGTATAGGTATGTAAATGCTTATTTTGTTCATTCTGACATGCGTAGCGAGCGTACAGGGAAAATTGAGTCGAGATCGAGTGAAGCGTCTTCGGAAGCCATGGAACGCAAACGAAAGATGTGGGTCCCTATTTTTGGTGTTATCTGTCATCCGCATCAATCTACTATTCTTGGATTGGACACCAGTAGGCGGCCACGCGGCAACTTGTCGGTCAATTAAAGCCGATCGATCATGGGAGCCAGGAACGCGCGAGCAGGAGAATGGACTCTGGAGGGCTCTGGTCTGGTCCCAGCTAACCTTCCTCATCGTACCATGTAGATAATTTTTTTCACCTGAGGTTTGGAGAGAGTCAGACTTACGATGCTGATTGTTCAATTTGTTGGAGCTGCAGACACGATAGCAGGTTTGAAATACTCCTGCTTCTGAGAGCATTTGCTCCACTTCAACTTCTAGCCTCGACAACTGGCTCCCGTCAAAGCGCAGCAAGTGGCTTCTGTTCGGGGATGTATGATGTCTGTAGACATCAGCGACACTACAGGTCACTTGCCATAAGTTTCCACCGCGATGATGTCCTACAAGTGGAGTAAAGTTCACCGTCACCTTTCACGCACTTTTTTATTTCAGGACTGCCTTATTTTTACCGCAGGCGAAAGTCTCGCGCTGGCAGGCCAATTCACAAGATTCACACTTCCCGTACTCACGACACGTCCAGCTAGAACGATTGCCATCGTAGGCCCTCGTCGGACGCTTTGACCCCAGATTGCAGGTGCTGGTAGACAGCCATGAAGCTTGTGCCCCTATTGTCAAGCCGAGGGGTGCTCCTTTCCCTGATTGAGTGGCTACTGATCGCGCAATGGAGCTCCGTGGTAGCTCAAAATCTAACTAATGAGCAAGTCGCGGTTGTCAGTCAGAGGCTGGCTGAGAGTGCTCAGAAAAGGTATGCCTTCGGATTGCCTTCAGATAGACTTCTTTAATATTGATGGCTGTTGACGCTCGCTTCTGACGACGTAACGCTCGTCATCTTTACTAGTTGGGAACTTGGCACGCGTTCACAAACAATCCTTGAGGTCAACGCCACGCTCTACTCCGTGTTCTCGACAAACTCCCTTCCACCACCCTCCTCACCACCCTCAAACCTTTCCACCGCACTCGAACCGTTCTTCACCCTCGCGCGAAATGNCGTCACACAGAGGGCAAATGCCGGCGCTAATGCCACTGGGCCACTACCCTTAGTCGTTGGTGATGGAAGCGCTGGTGACCCAGCGTCAATCGGTATAAGCGTCTTGTTGGCGAATTGGACGGGACAACAGTTGAATGTCAACGGTTTTGATTATGCGAGAGCTGTGAGGGATCAGTTGGACTATTTGATGGATGTTGCGCCGCGTACACCCGATGGGGCGATATCTCACCGCGCTTCGGAGGTGCAGCTCTGGTGTGTTGTATATCCTTGACTTCGTGGTGTTACTCGAAGGCTCATGCCATCTGTTCAGGAGTGACTTCGTGTACATGGTCCCACCTTTTCTCGCGTATTATGGTGTAGTGTCGGAGAATCGGACATTGCTGCTTGAAGCCTACAACCAGATCAGTTTGTACCGCAAATACTTACGGGATGAGGAGGCGGAGAACCGGTGGAAACATGTGCTTGGGAGCGCGGGTCCAAATGGGCCAGGGAATGATGAGGGGCACTGGACAACTGGTACGTCATTGCTACCTAGTCTGACTCCAAATGCTCAACTGTCTCTATGGAAAGGCAACGGCTGGGCGGCGGCTGGAATCTTACGCGTCCTCGCGACGATTCGGAATTCCCAGTATGCTAATACTTTGAAGGGTCAGCAAAAGGATCTGGGAAATTGGGTGAAGGAGATTCATGATGGAATGTTCTCTGTTCTGGTGCGTGGAGTATTTCCACCTCGTTTCAAACCATTAATCTGGGTATCTATCAGGACGGCAACGTGAATATCTTTACGAATTACCCTGACGTCTCCCCAAGCTCCTCCGGAAACTTTTACGATGCGGCTGGATCGGCATTGTTGGCGTCCACCGTGTTCAGAGGTGCTGTCATGCTAAATCAATTCACCCATGTCCCGGCTGCAGAACGAATAAGAACAACGTTGTTTTCTCCGAGTGGCACCACATCATCTTCAAGTTCTTCGAACGCCACTATCGGTTTCGAAAACTACACTCATCTTACCCAAACGGGCTGGCTTACACCGGTCGTAAATCCCAACTCGTATGGTCAACAAGGGTCTCAATCGCCCGAAGCTGAAGCTTTTGTACTTCAGCTACATTCGGCGTGGAGGGATTGGGTAGCTGATGGTGCGAGGGGTGCCAACGCTGGTACTAGCGTGCGGCTGCATAGAGTCGGTGTGGACGATGGTAATTGGATGTGGTTCGTGTATGGTAGCTGGATATGGTTTTTCTGCGGAGGAATCACCGGGGTTTTGGTATGAATGCCAAAACCCTGAGATGGATCTTAGGTGAGTACCGGTAGATACCGATTCCGCCCCCGAAGCTGATGATGACTTGCAGTTGCGATCTTCGATTACACGGACTTCTTGGATTGTACGGACATTGATCTACTAATGAA
>JANIEX010001021.1:0-14801 GCA_027627405.1 Leucocoprinus birnbaumii | reverse complement strand
TCCGACGAATTCTCATCAATCGGCGCTATCGACTACTACACCCGCTATGCAGGCAATGTCGACACAGAGTAAAGCAAGCAATAAACCCAAATCTGTGCCTCTGGAATCTATAATCCCAGCAACGTCTAAGCCACCAACGCATTACCTCTCACGTCCATACACGCACACCCCTCTCACATCACGAGAATTCCGATTCAGCATCCCATTAACCATACCACCACCGCATCCGCACTCTGCTTCCCGATTCTCTATACACAGCGGTGGTGCCGCAAGTGGTGGTGGAGGAGAGGAGGGTGGTAGACCGCCGCTGACGGATCGTTATGGATTCATGTACGACGTCGCGTTGTACGACGTCTTGTTACTCATACGTGCACGCGAATGTGGGAATACTGCACCTGCGTGTTTGACGGGTGTGAAGATTGCTGATAGAGAGGAGGATAATAGTTGGCCTGAGGATGAGGCTGTTAATGATCCTACTGGTGATGCGGCGAGTATGAGTGGTGGGAGTGCAAGGAAGGGGAGGGCAGAGGGTGTTGAGATTGTTAAAGGGAAGTGTTTGTGTGATGGGAGTGGAGAGCATTTTGTTGGTGGTGGGGGGAGGAGTGAAGTTGGGAGTGTTGAGAGGGTTGAGGGGGAGGAGGATGGACAGTCGGTTAGTGGGAAATCGTGGTCGTCGTCGAAGAGCCGGAAGAGGAGTTCGATCGTTGCTTCGTCCGCGCCAACCACCACAACCACATCAACGAGTACAACAGCAAATTCGAGTAATACTGGAACAACGTCATTGACGACGTCAATCCTAAGCGTTAACGACGACACACCAAAACACGCTTGTGCAAATACCATCCGCAGACTCCTCGATCAACTCACAGAAATCCACGATCAACAACAATCAACGCAACAAAAAGAATGGAAAACCTTCGTCAAGCAGCGATCACGGACGATCATCAAATCATCTACGAGTACAAAACCCTCCTCATCTTCGACACAACCCTCCGGCACCAAAACCACCGCCCTCTTAGGCCTCAGTATCAACTTGGGACTTACGAACGACACTTTGAGAGGCGACGAAGACGAAGACGCCGATGAACTAGTCCACACGGAAGGTCTAATCAACTTCGCACAACTCGGACTCTCCTCAGCACAGAGTGAAAAACGAGAATTTGATAGATTAGTGAGGAACGGGATTCCGCTGATTTTTAGATCGAAGGTGTGGATGGAGTGTAGTGGAGCGCTTGAGCTGAGAGAGCCAGGGTTGTTTAGGGATTTGTTGGAGGTGTCGAAGGCGGATGGTGGTGAGCAGGGGATGATGGCGAGTGGAAGTGTGGAGATGGAGATTGAGAAGGATGTTGGGAGGACTATGCCGCTTAATGTGTTTTTTGGTGGGGATGGTGCTGGTGTGGATAAGTTGAGAAGGGTTTTGGTTGCGTATAGTCGGTGCGTACACTCTCATTTCATCAGAAGCCTCTACTAACATTGTCACATCGGTAAACAGACGCAATCCGGCCGTGGGCTACTGTCAAGGCATGAACCTCATAACATCAACCATCCTCCTCGTACACGCAGACGAAGAAGACGCATTCTGGATGTTAGCAGCTATAGTTGAAAAAATCCTTCCGGAAGATTTCTTTTCACCTTCGTTGTTACCTTCTCGTGCTTGTCCACTCGTGTTGTTGGATTTCGTGGCGGAGCATTTGCCAAAGTTGCATTTGCACCTTACGGAACTTGGGATTGACCTCGGAGCGATTTGTTTTTCGTGGTTTTTGTCGTTGTTTACTGATTGTTTGCCTGTAGAGGTGAGTTGCTCGTCATTTGTTGTGCCGTTTTGGGGTTAGGGTTATTGATGTGCGTTGACGTTTTTTTGCAGACGCTGTTTAGAGTGTGGGATGTTTTCCTTGTGGATGGGTTGGATGTGTTGTTTAGGATTGCGTTGGGGATATTGAGGAGGAACGAACAGGAGCTGCTTGCTTGTGAATCGATACCTGCGGTGTATGTCGCGCTGGAGAATTTACCGACGAGGATGTGGGAGGCGGATAAACTTCTTCAGGTAAGCCTTTCCCTTCACTCCTTCCCTCTACATTGACTTATTGTTGATGGATGTGGTTAGGCCGAGGCGGAGCTTAGACCTATCCTCGTACATTCGGATATCACTGCGAAGCGGGATAAACACGTTGCTACGTTATCTCAATTAATGTCGTGAACGGTGAACATATGTCGTTTTTTCGGTCATTACTACCTCACTGCTCCTTTTTTCTGGGTCTTTCGTTCATGTGTATCGAATTTTACTGCTACATCAAGGACTTTTAATAATTTGGCATTTTTTCCCGTACTGTCATGTTTGTAGAGTATTTCAATTGTTCATCTAATACTACATGAGAGAAGTACCTCCGGACTTGCGCTTGAAGCTTACAACCATGACACCGGCTGTCAAACTACTGGACCCACTCCCAAGCCCATTAGGCTTCGGCGTTCAGCCTCCATCGAAAGGTACTTCAATGTGTCGGGAATTTGGCTTATTTTCATCCACAGCACCTCAGCGAGTGTCTAGGTACCAAACACTTCAAGTACAAGGACTGGAGCGTGGCTCCTCTCGTGAAATGGTGTGAGTAGGCCGAGAGAAGGGGCACATTTAACGACCGTCACCAATCGCTTATAGTGCTGCTCTGACTATCATACACAGATTATACAGTCCAGGTCGATGTAATTTCTCGCGAGTCTACCTCTTTATGAAATGGCGATAGACAGTTTTAAGTTGCTTTATGTGCCTTCCATACATTTCCGTGGAAAGGAGCTTCGAGCGTACTGACAGAGAGCTTGTACCGAAGGGCGATCATGATATCCATTGGAGCGTATCCGCAACTAGCGGCAAGGGCATTAGCAGTAGAGTTATTCCCGGATCGCTACTTGTTCAACGCATACCTGAGTAATAATCAGATGTAGAAAATCCTTGTAAAATTCATAAGCCTGGTGCTAGTCGCGGTAGTTGCGAGCCTCGGAACTAGCATTGTATTATCGCATCGGAAGGTTTCAAAAGAGCAAGATCTGGAGGGCTGACAAGTCTCTAGTAGAAAGACGCTCGTAATTTGACTAGAATTTCTAGGCCAGGCTAGGTGGAAATCGCTTAGGTATTTGAGACGAAGGGGAGGGGGGATGTTCCATCACTCATTGGGCTCCTGCTTTATCGAGGATTTGGGTCGACTTCCATCAGAGCCAAATAAGGTGGGTGAGAAAGTTTAAATAAGCGTCTACCGTGATCGGCTCGAAGGTAGATCTTCTCAATTCACTTCTCCCTTCCATCAGGGAACCCAGAACCCTCGCTTCGACTACGTCCGGTAAGGAGAGCGTGATATCAGATCATTTCTGGCATATCAGGGGACAAGCTCGATGGCTCTTCTTCTCTGGACACTCATCTTGGTCGCGGAGTCACTACGTGTTCATCCGAAGACAACGACAGCTACAATTCGTTACCCCGGTTTAGTTGATCGCAGGTGTTCATTCATGCTCAATGTCGCCAAGGACGAAATCTCGTGTTACTGTTTCATGTTCGCTCTCCATGCTTCGGTTGAGCGGAATCCACTCCCCAGCACCATGAATCTTAGTACTAACAACATAAGAATGGGGAACAACTTTCCGGTCGCTCGAGAAATTCGACGTGCAGAATCTATGCAAGTCAAAAAACAGAGTTACGAGTACTAGCATCCAAGCCTATGTGAATCAGTCACAGAAATTTCATGCATCGTTGCAAATTCGAGATCACACCATGATCAGGTAAGTCCGTGGTACACAATCGTAGGTCCGCCTTTCTCAACAACTCCGAATAGCGAGGGTTACAATAAGACTGTCAGCGCAAGAGGTGGAGTCTACGCTGCAACCGTTGACCTACCAGTCTTGTTCCTTTCCGTCCCTTTACCCTGGGGTAATGTCGTTGAATGACATGGTTCTCGTACCCAGCAATTTTCGCTTGTGGAATAGAAGAAGGTCGATGAGATATAAGCGTCATTCTTTCTTGGGATAATCGTCGAAACACTCGGCTAACTGGATTTTGACACCATGGAGATATGGATTATGGCAAGCTCCGGGCGCCATGATGACATACTGGTTCGACAAATACCCTTAATCCTCAAGAGGTGTAAGCCTTTTGAAGTTAGACCGAATAGCTTTGTGTATAATTCACCCAACGAGCTCTGGTTGAGCACCCATTTCCAAGGCTCACCACCAACATGGACGGCGACGGGCGTGAAGCGTTGATTTGCTCCTGTAGCTATTCTCGAAAGGTCCACACGCACAATTTTCTCCAATCGACTTCAAAGACTAGCCGAATGCCGCTCGAGGCCGTCTGAAATCCCGATTCCGATTGACCCTTTTATCGAAGGCGAAGTAAACGACTGAATGTGATAAGGGTGATGCGTGATGGCCGAAGACTTATCCTTTCGTCAGCCATAATATCCTCGCCCCAGATATTTTCAGGTTGCATCATCACTCAGAAGCTCGCACTTCGCCACGCCAATGCCGATTTTATCCTCGCGCTCTGGGCCATTTTCGATGACAATCAAGTTATACGAGCCTATATAAACTGTGGTCAGACCCCTGAAGGAGGCATCCCCCGTTTTCTTGGGTGTTGGGCGACCAAAACTATGGCTACCATCGCATACTCCGTCTGGGATGCCGTCTATGCCTTGTCTGTCGCCAGCGGAATAGGCTTTGCTGCTCTGGCTATCTATCGACTTTACTTACATCCTCTGTCCAAATATCCTGGCCCTCCTCTTGCTGCCATTACCAACTACTATGCAGCATATGTCGACCTCTGGCTTGGTGGTCAGACTGTCAATCACCTTGAAGAGCTGCATAAGAAATACGGTCAGAATAATATCAGTGGTGTGCTTCACGCAATCTGATACTCTTTCCAGGTCCTGTTGTCAGATTCCGACCGAATATGGTGCGAGACCTTCTTGTTTTCGCCGACTCACGATAATGACACCCTCCTAGCTGCACTTCAGTGATCCTCAAGCCTACTATGACATCTACGGAATGGGCAAGAAGATGAGCAAGTGGGCCGCCTTCTATGACTGTTTCTACGAACAAGAATCTTCGTTCGGCCTCACGGACCCCAAACTGGCCAAGAAGCGTAGAGATGTTATCCTGCCCCTGTTCTCTCGACGAGCAATCCTCAAACTCGAAAACCTTATCCAACATTCAGTAAGCGCTTCGATACTCACAATAATGCATTTGACTAAACCCATATAGATTGATCGTCTCATTGCTGCCCTCGGTCCCTATGCCAAGGAAGGTCGTGTAGCTGACCTCCACCTCGGTGTTCACTCCACGACTGTCGAAATTATTACTCAGTATTGCCACGCCAGTCCGGTCAAATGCCTAGACGATCCCGATTTCAGACACCCAGCTCTCATGTCCATCATGGACACCGAAGGCCTTTTCTTCTGGATCCATCATTTCCCATTCCTCGCTCACTTGATCTTCAACCTTCCTGACTTCCTCAAAAGCCCGAAAATGCAGGCTGCGGCTAACCTTTCAAGGCGTATCGAGAAACAAGTTGACTCATTACTCGCCGATCCTAGCTCCCTTGAGCATGTCGAACATGAGACTATTTACCACCATCTTCTAAGCACTGAGAATGGCCGCGAACCTCCGACGAGAAAGTCCTTGCTCGACGAAGGAGGTGTCCTCATCGCGGCTGGTAGCGACAGTGTCGGAAACGCTTGCTCCGTCGGAATTTACAACATCCTTGAAAACCCTCATATCCACAAGCGTCTTGTTCAGGAACTTAAGGAAGCATGGCCGGAGAAAGATGCTCCAATGGGAGTTCAGGCGCTTGAAAAGCTACCATACTTGGTGAGGACCCACTCGGCGATCCGTTATCTAGGCCTACTCACGTATCCTGTCAGACTGCTGTCATCAAAGAGGCACTGAGGTTTTCGCATGGAGTCGTTAGCCCTCTTCCGCGAGTTGCTGGAGTCGAGTCAGTTATTGCGGGACACACAGTTCCCACGGGTGTACGTTCCTCTCTGACGCTCAGTACCTTCTTATCTAATTACCGTGCTATCTAGACTGTTGTTGCATGTGGCAATACGTTTGTGCACCGCAACGGGTCCATTTTCGCCAACCCCAAGAAATTCGATCCCGATCGCTGGTTGGATAACAAGGAACTCGACAACTACCTGATTGCGTTCTCTCGCGGACCGCGTATGTGCCCTGGTATTAAGTATGTACATCCCTATTTCTCTTAGGGTGAACTTGACTAACAACGATTTAGTCTCGGTTGGTGCGAGCTTTACTTGATCCTCGGCAACATTTTCAGGAAGCTGGAGTTGAAGAATGCTGGTACCACGTACGTATTCGCTTTTTTCTGTTCCATCCGTTTACTCATGACTACGAAAGTGAGCGCGACATGCAGTTCAGGGCTTTCCTAGCTCCCAAATTTGATGGGCATCTCCGCGTTCACGTCCAGTATAGACAAGATTAGCTACCGCTTCGGCGATTATGACGATGATGATTGCATTACACCCGCTCATACCATCTATAAAAGGAGCTACCCGACTCCGTCTCGCTCGCTGTAACCTGTATAACTCCCTTCTTGCTGTCAATTACTACTTGTACTTCGATGTGATGCAAACCTAATAGAAGTTTTTTCCGTACTGAACAAAAGCGCCTGGACCCTGAGGCCTGAAGATTGACGAGACTAGACCGGGGTGATTCAATTGCCTAGGGCTTCTCTTGTGCTCTCCCACAATGCAGTTAGTCACTTGGCCCTGGTCAATAATCTGGGGCGTGGTTATCGGTAGTGAAATGACCGCCAATTTGCTGCGCTTTCGATGAGGCGCGTAAGTCAGTAAACGTTGTCAGGCTTTGATCGTCCTTGTTTGAGGATATCGTTATCGGTTCAGTGTTGACACAGAAGATTGACCCTCCAGCTTCGTTGGCGCCGCGGTCTAATAACCCTTCGGGTATTCGCTTCTCTGCTTCTTTGGACGAACTCGGCTGTTCCATGAAGCCAGTCACGCCGCATCGCGAGTGCGGTGGCGCTATTCAGCTTCCCGCTCTCCGCAAGTCTCGCAAGTCGGACTGAATCAACGACCCTTCTTTCCCAGCAGACCGCGGATACAATAGGCTGGTCCGTTCCTCGAGATACAAAGCATCAATTTACGTTGAATGAAACTGGCTCTATCATCAACCTGGAATACTAGATCATGACGTCACCATTGTGACACTCGCCTTCAAGGTCGATGAAAACGAGGAAAGAGCATAAGCAAAGTATCTGCTTGAATTTGTGTTAAGACTTGAAGCAGTATATAAAAGGTATTCGTAGAACATTAAGGAATGGTTTCATCTTCGAGATGGATCCAAAGCGAGTAATGAAACCAAGTGCGCTGAGTTGGCACTAAGTACTTATGCTTTGGACCAAGATTGATATCGAGTCTGAACCTAGAGCTCAGAAAAGAAGCTAACACAGTGGTACTGCGACCAGCTCAAGCCTTCAAGCTCAAAGTTCGAAATCAATTTCACTAGATTCGGATCGTTAGAGTCGTCCTTCTGGGTCCTAGCTGAGCGCTGAATAGGGGCTTTCCATAAAAAGCAGCATTACCTAATCGACTGGGGATCGTTGGTGTTGCTGTTGGTCACCGCCTCAACGCATCTTGGTTCCTTTTCCTTTCCTTCTCTGCATCCTCGAAGCTTCATCAACCAGTAAAAGTTGAAAAGTACGTGTAACATTTCATTGACGCGAAACAATCACCGATTTTCATCCTGTAGTGGAAGACATCTCGACCGGGTCCGATTCTGATTATTCTAGGTGTGGTTCTAACTCTCGTCGTTATTCATAGCTAAGCCTGAGGCTTGAACAACAGCTCGGTAAATTCATCTCAAGCTCAAGTAAACGAGCCTCCATCTCACTTAACACCTCGCCTAGTGGATCTCCTGGTTTCTCTCATCCAAAGGGAACGAGTACTTTTGCGAGGTTGATGAGGATTTTATCCTCGATCGGTTCAACCTTACGGGCCTAAACAATGAAGTAGCGAACTACTCACAGGCACTAGACCTGATTACAGATAATCTCGGTGTGTAATCCCTCGAGTCGGTTTCTAATGTTCAAGCTGACCACACTCTTTGTTTGGGGATAGATGATGATATTCAAGACAGTCTACGAGGGTCCTTGGACGTACAAGCGAGATTACTATACGGTCTCATTCATGCGCGATGGATCGTAACAGCACGAGGACTGGCCAAGATGGTACGCCCACCCCACACATCACCAACCCACAACCCTAAACATCAGCACCTAGATCGAAAAATACAAACGAGCAGACTTTGGCCGATGCCCACGCGTACTCTGCAACTCACAAGCTCTCCTCCCCGTCGGACTCACCGACATTCCCTACGAAAAATCCGTCAAACTCTACTGTGGCCGTTGTGAAGACCTGTATTCACCAAAATCCTCTCGACACGGTAGTATCGATGGTGCCTACTTCGGTACAACATTCCCTCATCTCCTCTTCCTCGTCTACCCCAACCTTATCCCACCAAAGAACGGTCCAGCTGATTTCGGTGGTCCACCGAATTCTCTGGCAGGCGCTAGTGGTGTTGGTGCTGGGATTGGTGGTGCGGGTGCGGCCGATGCTGGGAGGATCCGCAGAAATCGTGTTCGAGAGGAACCTGAGCCTTCTGAGGGTGGAGGAGATCAGATTGTCACTTCGAGCGTTGCACTCAAAGCCGATCGCTATCGGCCTAAAATTTATGGGTTCCAGGTGCATGAGATTGCGAAACTGCAGAGATGGCAGGAGGCGGTGCGGGATCGCCAAGTTGCTAGACTTGAGGCTTTGGAGGAGACTAAGAAAATGTGATTTTTTGTCAGTGTTGTAGACTAGCTTGATTCTTCTCTCCGTAATATACAGCCAATCTTAACTAATACCTCAGAGGTTAGACTGCTTCTAAACTATTCAGTCGTATACAAGTGTTAGACCGGATTGAATCAGTTTTGCATCTCGTCCACCATACTCGCCATGAGAGAACATCTCTGCGCATCTGTCTCGCTCTCGATCTCGAGATAACTTCCACTGACGGCACCAACGTCCGACCCTACTGGTGCCTCCTGGAGCACAATCCTATCTCGCTTATCTACGCTGTATGCTGGCCAAACAGGTGCTCTATCGAGCTTGTGAGTATTGGGGTCGAGTGTACGAGCAAACGAGAGCCAATAGGCGATGAGCTCTTGAGAGAAGGCGACTTCGGAAGGAGTTTGCTTAGAGAAAGTGTACGTTCCGTTGAGACTGAGATGCAGATTTGAATGTCAATGCCTGATTCAAGGTCTGATCGTCACAGAAAGCGTACCCAATATGAACACCTCGGAACATTTTGTTCAGTTCTGCGGAATGCAGGACACCCTCACCAAGTGCAGGGTCAGGCTGGTTGTATCGGTATGTCCAGGTGTTGACACCAGCTTTGTCCCATTCTGAGGCCATAGTGGAGCGCTGATGGCGAGACATAAGCATTGGAAGGTATAAGAGTTTCACGCGATGCTCACAGCGCAACTGAATGAATAGCTGGTGCAGATTGTTTGACGCCAGGCGTCTTCAGAGGGGAACTCGGAACGTGGGTAAGCCTGAGCGGGTCATTACGTTCGGTCGCGATCTACTAGAATGTGTGGTAGAACCTACCTCCTGAAGACGCTTGATGTTTTCGTCGCTCAAGGAGGGGAAGTACCGTCTAGCATGAGCGGGAAGGGATAGACCATCAGTGTCCATTTCATTGGTCGTCGCCCTTAATCACGCGCCGAAGTGAGTGATGACACGAGAGAGGGAGCACATAATTGCTTACCCGACAATCAGAGGAACCTTGCGGAAAAGACCTTTTTGTATGAGTCGTGTGGGGTAGTCGGGGATGACTTTCTCGTCGACAACTGGGTGGAATGCACGGTATCCAGTACTTTAAAACTGTGAGTGTATGAAACAAAGGTACCAGTGTCGAGGCAGCTTACAGGGCTCGTGAGACATAGTCCTGTGCAATTGCGAGCGTGCTGACGCTTGCGGCCCTCATACAGGCCATTTTCGTCGCTAGGTCGCCCGAACCACAGCCTGCCTTGTCCGTGAATGCATCAAACAGTTTCTGCAGGGAAGAATCGAATCATATGGTTATAGCATTCAACTAGATGGCTTGATCAACGCACTCACCTGCTGTTGTTCAGGCATAGGTACGGGAGTCCTATACACACTCTGCGCAATAACACCTCTGAACAAATCCGCCTCCCCAGTGTTGGCAACCAGGTGCAATTCGGTTGACGCTGCACCAGCACTGATACCATTGATAGTTACTTTCTCCGGATCGCCACCGAACTTGCTGATGTACTTCTGAACCCAACGTAACGCTTCAATTTGATCCAAAAAGCCGGCATTTAGGTCTCCAAGCTCGCCGGTGGAGAATTCTGGGGTGGAGAGGAAGCCGAAGCCGTCCAGACGGTAGTACGTTGATACGATGATGACGTTCGGGCTTTGTTCGACCCAGTGTTCGTAAGGCCAGCTAGCTGGGTTACCCCAGACGTACGCGCCTTCGTGGATGTATACGAGTACGGGAACTAAATACAACGCGTCAGATCATTCTCCAAACGCTTTGCCCGTGAGATAGACTCACGTTTGGCACCCTCTTGAGCTCCTGCTGGGGCATAAATATTAACCTTGAGACAATCTTCACTACCAGCACCACCGGCATCAGCTGCAATGAGAGTGAGAGGTCAGTCAATGCGGGGGTGGTTGGCTCAAAGAATCGACTTTACTTGAACCCATAGCACCCTGAATGCAAGCTTCGGGATAGAATGTCGCGTCAAGCACTTTCCCCTGTGACTCCTCCGCGACGCGCGCGGTGTTCAGAGGAACCGGTGCCCGGAAGCGGAGGTCGCCCAGTGGAGGCTCCGCATATGGAACGCCCAGATAAGCTACGGTATTGGGCCATGAAACAGTCTGATTGCCCAGGTATCTTGCGTAGCCTAGGTCAACGATGTTGCCGTGGGGGACCTGGCTGATCACTTCGTCGAAAACGAGAGGTCGTTGGTGATCTGCTAGCCTGGTGGCCAGAGTTGTGGCCAAACTGAGGAAATTTCCAACGAACATTGTGGTTTCGATTGACAGGCCACGAACGTCGCTGCTGTAGTTTGGATGAAAGGCAATAGGCGACTTGTCAGAGTGATATCATGGCTTGGAAGCTAGCTTCAGGACATGTTGACAGGGTGAATGGAACACCGAGCTGCACCGAGTACACGGAGATTCGGCGGTAGCCTTCGACGGCATATTCGAGTATATACAAGGATCGAGGATCATCATCAAGGGACTGTTGGAAACTCTGACCGGGAAGAACGGATCAGTGATGCCCACAGCATGAGAACAGTATTCTATGCTGAGCTTGCCTCTGACTCGACACCAATAATGGTTCATTGCTAGACACTCGGCGCGTCTGAACGACGACTGAGGGAAGGTCAAGGTCAAGTATTAGGTAGCTCGGGGTTCTCGAGCTGTCGCTCCGGTATTAACTCATTTATTTCTTTCGCAATCTTGTAGAATGAGGTAGAATGGGACTTGAAGTGATATGATTGAATTCAAGAAGGAGCGAGAGTGAGAGATTTTTGCTTACAGGATGGTCGCAAGCACGGTTGAAACTGCTGGGATCTGAATATCCCAGTAGACGACAACCTCTATTGAACGATGTGACATCTCAAACGAAACAGAAACACCGTCTCGATATCATCTGAGGGCGGGTGCCCAAAATGAGTACAAACTACAGAGAGGGGCTAGTGCAACGAGTAGGAGAGTGTGGACTGAAGTTCAGACTTGCTGCGCAAGGTCCAGGGAAGTTGGTCCGGGGCAGGAGGCAGACCGAAGAGGGAGGTGTGGCGATGCGCTGTAGCATCATGCGCCAGCGGTAGATTGACCAGAGATGGGCGTAGGTAGCCCTGCTGGGTCTAGTCACAGAACCTAGATAGATACGACGGGAGGAAGAGAGATAAGAGCGACTTTGATTCCATGTCGGATGCCAAGATTCCATATACAACGGAGCAGACCTCAGTCTGGCATTAGTGATTATATGCGTACCTGGATCACCAGGGCACGGAGAATTTGGAGGAGCACATTCAGATTGAGCGGAACCAGACGCTGTTCAGGAGTGGATGGATATTGTGGGTTTTGAGGGGTTTTTCAGAGGCCGACTCAGTTTGGTTGTGAGAGTTCAGCGTCAGCGTTGGGTTCGTCTTCTGGAGGGCGCCACAGAGGGTAACGGCGTTGGAGGAGGCCAGAGATTAGGTTTGGAGGTTTGCAGTTGTGGTCGTGGTATGTTTGAAGATGTCCTGGCTTCTGTTAATGCCTCCTTATCGACCTTGACCACACCCCTCTCCTTTTCTCGCCCACACCTTTTCCCCCATCTTCCTCCATTCCTTCACCCAAGCGCAACGGAGACAACTGTTCATTGTCATTGCTCGACCTGGGTCGAGATTCTCAGTCGAATGATCAGATATGTGAAGATCCGCAAAGCTTACGTCGTTCGGTCGTTCCTTCAGGAAGAACGAGCAATCGCCTAATAGTTGACTTCATCAGCAATGTACGTTTTTAGTCATAGTGACGTATACTTATTGAATTCAACTGCATAGTCCCTGAGTGATGCCTATAAAGGGTCATAGTGACCCATATTGAATGAATGAAGATACATAGCTACACCCTATGGTCTAGGTAGTTGTCTATAGAGTTATATTTCATACTTGTCCATAGTAGAGCCTAGTGGATGGATGATGTACAAGTACTATATAATAGTTTTTATATCATAAATGTAGGGCAAAGAAGGTTTGTATGTCAAAGTATGAATTGAGCGCTGCTTGAGAGCTCAATATAAGTGCATTGGCCTTTGTTAATTGTTCATTGGCATCTACACCCATGGTGGGCTCAGGGATTAAATATTTCACACAAACTAATAGGAGGCTGTAATGGAGTATGGTGTGAGCCTTATCTGCAGGCAGAGTTAGTCTGCATTTGTTGTGGTATTTTGTGAAGTTGGAGCTACCATGGCTAGGATATGGCAGGATTCAGGTCAACCTCAGGGTTCTGTGAGGGTCAGTCAGGTGTAGGGGTAGTGCTTTAGGTGTCTGACACACCAGTGACCCTGCCTCTCAAGGAATAAGTATGACACACATACAAAGCAGCAGCATGCTAACAAAAGGTTATTACAAGTCCCTTAATGAGTCATTCTTTTACCCCCCCACTTTCTTTTTGATATCAGCCATACAGGTAGTATTTCCACATGTTCCAGTCTGGTTTTGGGCATCCTCCCCCTGTTGGTTGGATATCCCAAGTTTTCAGTCTGGACCAGTGGTGCTAGTGAACATTTTGGCCATGACAACAGAGTTGCCACTTGACATGATTGTGAGTTATAATTCTACTTTTGTGATGAGCTTCATCACAGGTTGTGGTGTGGGATTGCTGTATTGGGACTTAACGGAGAGATCTATTGGTATTGAAAAAATACTTCAGGTGAGTCCTTACTACTACTTATGAGAATTAATTGATAGACAACTCATTATCATTTGGCAAAGGGCAAATGAAAGAAGACCATATTGAGAATATAAGGAATGAGGCTTCACAGTCATTTTAGTTCTGTGCAGTAGATATCAACAGGATTCATTGCAGGGAAAACAAAGGTTGAAGGACAAACTCAGTGTATTTGTTCCCTCTCAAGGAACAAATGATGCCTCATATCATTGAGGCTATGAAGGCTTGACTTGGAAGTTGAAGAACATCTGTTGGATCTAGTGTATAGTTGTTTGACTATGAATTTATACATGGTTATGATATGAATGTTGAGTGAATGAGCAAACAAAAACAAAGGAGACTCATATATACTGTGTAGAGCAGCAGCCCACTAGCCCAAGTTTCTCACTGAGTCTTATACTGTTATAAAGCTGCAAAGTCACATGATCAGATAGCAAATAAGTCGACCTTAACCTGCGCAGTTTAAGGCGCTTATTTGCTATCTGATCATGTGACTTTTGCAGYTTGTGAAAACTTKAYTAGTTTGAACTCTTATGATTATTTGACTTCTTCTCTGCCATTCTTGACTCTCTTGTCATCTTTACTGTGCTTTAGGTTTCTGCTTACACATTTTTGAGTTATTTTACTTGTCAAATCAGCTTATCATTAGACTTTGCTAAACTAAATGAACAGATTAAGCAGATCTATAATGCTATATAGTATCTTAATATATATATATATATATATTGAGTGGTTGAACTAATCAAATAAATGGATTGAAACTGATTGATTGATAGTTAGAACAGTTTAATTCAAGGGTCTACCCATGGTGTTGAGAGAAGCAGGTACCCACAGAGTCCTTACAGCAGTTGACAAAAGGTCATGACAGTATTATTACAGATAGTGTATTGTCAATAAATCATCAGTATACTAGTCATTGTCAAGATTCATAGAATCTGAACTGCACTCAGGCAACTTAGCAGCAGCTTTAATATCATCTGCTTCAACAAGCCCAGACCTGAATTAGGCACCAAGGCAAAGGAAGGAACAGGTAGATCCAGCAGAAAGGCAATTTTTGGTGTGGGAAAGATGAGTGTGGTGTTGTGAGAAGGCATATTCAACAGCCACAGGACATAGCTAAAAATGTCTTTTAGTGAGTGTTTATTAGCCATGTTAACAAAGGACCACAGCATGATTACTATGGTAATTGAGCATGGTAAGTTTGTAGATATACAGATGGAAATATAATAGATATAGAAATGCAGACAGATGGCAGACTGGAACTGGATGAGT
>JANIEX010001020.1:0-14854 GCA_027627405.1 Leucocoprinus birnbaumii | reverse complement strand
TATCTCTGGCGGCCATTACGTCTCCATTCACACCTACCGACCATGCGGCACAGTCAAAAAACTGCCACGCGCAGACGTTCACACTGGGCGAGCGTCTGCGCCCCGGATCTCAGGTTCTCGGAGACCCAGTGACTCGTACCCCGCGCTTTCATCGTCAATACACCCCGAGGAAGGATACCCCCATGAGAGGGACTCAGCCTTCCATATGCATTCATCTTCGGCGCGCAAGCGTAGGTTCAGCGATCTGACTGGATCTACGTATCACCACCCAGACAGAGAGCAGTGAACAGTATTTCTCCGACTGTATCATATGCTTGTGCACATGGCCTCACCGCGATGGTCTTGGTGTTTCTTCTACGTTTTTGTAGCTTCCATCAACTTTGACGAACTTCGAAATTATATTGTGCATCTCGACACATTTCGAATTCATGCCATACTGTAGCTTTCGTTCTATCGATTTGCACCATTCTAATCAGCCGATGTTTTACCTCTGGTAGGTTCCCCGCACTTCCTTTCACACCACCGAGACTGATGACACATGATATAGAAGGCAAATAATCGCGACGTTCATTGACGGACTCTATACCCCTTAGTCGCTCTTTACGGACAAACACAGTTATATCTCCGTTGAACTTCTACATAATGTGATTAATGTCGTTATTCCCATACCAACTTGCCGCGGTCATCCACTACCGAAGTCATACCCCACTGCTCTTTCCCTTTTTGCTCGATCGGGATTGTTCTATTATCCTAATCCGTTCAAGGTCGCGCTTGTGCTTGGCCAGTGTTGCGACGCGTTCGGCTTCGGCAGCAGCATTCGCAGCCTTTTCAGCTTCGCGTTTCTTCGCGTTTTGCCGCTGCTTCTTTGTCTTAGCAGAGGCCACGAGGGGTTGCTGAGCTTCTTGTTTCGTAGTCCCTGATGCATCGTGATATGAGATATGAGATAGGTTATTCAAGTCAAAACTCACGTGGACGTCTACTCTTGACAACACCCCAATCTCCGTCGTCCTCCCCATCAGCATCGTTCTGGACATTGTCATAGTCATCCCACGAGAAACCGGCAGGCGGCTTCTCATTCGGTAATGGCCTGACTCGCATCACACGGGCGAGTGTCGGCGGAGAATCTGCCAACATACTATAAAGAGTGAGCAATAAAACCAAACAAGTATTGAACAACTCAACTCGTCGACATCGGTCTGTGGAGGCTTCGGAACAAGCTTCTCGGCTAAGGTGGTGCGTTTGTCCGTAGATTCTTCATCAATCGGCGTAGAATCCTCGGTCAAAGAAGACGTTATCCCCGCATCACTAGTTGCAGTGACGTCGATAGTGCCCTTGCCAGTGTTACGACGAGACTCGACACGGGTCCATGAGCCGTCGGTGTCTATCGACGTCGTAGACTGCTGCAGAGTCCTTGTAGAGCCCTTGGAGGGTGGAATGGGGTTTGGTGGTGGCTGCGGGGCAGCGCTAGGGCCGGCGGTAGAGGGCTGAGTCTTTTTCTTCTTTGACTTCTTGGGTTTAGAGCTGGGTGGTGGATCGTCGAATTGACCGGGTATAGTGCTGCTAGTACTCGAGGTGGCGGCTAGTGGTACTGGCGCAGGAGTAGTCGTTTCTGATCCCTTTTTCTTTTTCTTTTTCGGCTGCTGAGAAATAGTAGGCTCGACGCTGCCAGCAGCATTGTTTGTGTACCGATAGTACCCAGCACCAGCAGCACCGACGAGGACAGCAGCAGTGAGGACAGACTCTGTGGACAGTGTAGCACCCATTAAAGGAGCGTTTGTGTCAACTCTGACGTGGTCGCTGTCACACGTGTCCAAACACGTACACACCCGTACACAACGCGTATTAATATCACTAACAGAAAATAAATTAATCTAAATAACAGACGCAGATACAGATTCATCATCACGAGCCAGCTCGGACAGCGTCCTCGAAAACCTTAGTTCATCAGAAGGTAGCTTATCATCTCCACCAGCAAAGTGCAACGTCCCACCAGCAGCATCACTCTTCTCCAACAACGCATCCCACCGATCCGCCTTTTCCTGTTCCGTCAGCCGTTTTCGGGGCGCGTTCTTCTCTCCCGCACCATCAATCTCTCGGAACGTCATCTTCGGTATACTCCGGGTGCTAGCGTTGTTACTCTTCATTACGGGCGGGTATAGAGCTTCATCGCTGAAAGAATTTGTGCGGGAATGAACTAGAATTTGCGGTGATGGTCGTTGGGGACTACGAGCGGGTCGCGGCGGCGGCGAATTCGGTGTTAAGTTAGAAGGCGAAGGAGGAGACTCATCAGATATCGGACTATTCTTTGATCGCTGATCAGAAGAACGTCGAGGAGGGAACGAATTAATTGGTTCAGCAGTTGAAAACAGGGGTATAGATGGAGACCCGGGTCTCTCAGAAACAGTTTGGGTATTCACTCCTTCGGTGTTAGTGGCGTGTATGGTCCGAGGAGACTGAGCGGCAGGATTCATAGGGGATTTGGGCTTCGAGCGCGAATCGACTTCGTCACTAGAAGTATATTTCTTCAAATCTGGCAACGGGCTGGGCATTGGCGGCACCTCATGAAGCGAAGTCACAGACGACCCAGCTGAATGACTTCGTTGACTCCAATACGGGACGTCCGAAGTCGACGATCGCGATGGTGTGGTGGCCGTGCTAGGGCGAGTAGGTGGAGTAGTCGGGCTAGCCTTGGCAGAACGTGATCGCCCAGGGCTTTTGTGCGACGTTCGTGGAGATGAAGAATTGGACTTCTGTTCTTGTCGTGCATAAATGGGCGTGTATATGTCGTTCAGCGCTGAAACGTAATGCTTCGGTAGCGCTGGTAATGGTGGCGGCCTGTCCGTCTTGTGACTGTGCCGATGCCTTGGTTCTTCTTCTTCATTTCTCTCTCTCGACTTTGACCTCCCACCAAACAGCTTCCACAACTTTGGCAATACGCCACTACTCTCTTTCTCCTTCTCTCGTTCTCTCTCCTTCACTGACAACTCCATCTCGCTCTGTGCTTGTTTCTTGAGCGAATAAAGCGAAGGGAAACATCTATCGTCTAACTCTCCTTCCGGATACGTGGTAGCTTTCGGGGAAACACTTTTCGATGCCGTCACTGGAACCCCACCACCCCTCGCGCTACCTGGCCTCTTCTTCGCACTCTCGTTTATCGTAGATGCTCTTCCTCTCCCACCTATGGTCGCACTCTCCTTCAGTAGCTCAGGCGACTTCTCCCCCTCTTTCTGCTTAATAAACCTCCCACTCATCTTTCTCGTCAGTGACTTCCCAATCGATGTCGACTTTTCCTCATTGTCAGCTCCAACAGTGATAGTCGTCGTAACACCCCACGTAGCCTTCTCGGCATCCGAGAAGCCAGCACCAAACGAGTCTCGCGGCCCACCAACACTGAAGACTTGATCGCTCCTCGTCCCGACGACGGTGTAATACGGCGTATGTGTCGAATCTGGTTGTTCAGAGGCATGTCTTGATTTCCTCAGCTTATTACTCTTGACTGGCGGACGTTGCGATGAAGCCGAAGGAGGTGGTGACATAGGCGGTGGTGACAGTGGCGGTGAAGCCAATGGACTCGAAGTCCTGGACGACATTCCACGAGTACTATACGAAGGAGGATCCATTCGTGAAGGACTAAACGAGGTCCTTGGTGGTCGTAGAGGAGGAGGGGACTGAGCAAGGGACGACCGTCGCTCTTCAGGATCCAAATTCGGCCCCTTGCCTACCGCTTCTCCAAAAGAAGCACGCTCCCTCAATTGCTGTTGAATCACACCCGCTTCCTCCAAAACTCCTGAACTCATTTCCCCACTTAGCCTATCAGCTTTCTCAGCCACGTCAACCTTATTATTCAAAGCCTCAACATAGCTCAGTCCTCCACTTGACGATGATGCTGTAGCCTCGTGTTTCTTTGTATTACTACCCGAGGCCCACACCGGTGACGTTATTTGTGACGGAAGAGGGAGTTGAGGTGAAATTTCAGGATCACCGACCGTGGGCGGCAATTCCGGTGTTTGTGGCGGTCGGGGTGGTCGAATCGGCGCTATAATAACCGCGGCGTCTGCTTCTTCCTCTGCAAGGTCTCTCGCTCGCTGCTCACGTTTGTAAGCATCGGCTACAGCGCCCGCCGGAGAAAGAATTTTGCTATCACGAGACTGAGCACCAGCTGCCAAATAAATAAAAACATCAAGTTAAAAAAAAAGTGGGATCGGATCACAAGGCGTGTTGAGACTCACATGATCCAGAAGAGATAGTGGACAACCTGGTTGTATTTGGATTAGCATTCGTGCGGTCAAACGGACGTTGACGTTCAGGAGGTCTTGTCGAGGATTGAGTGGCCGAAAAGCTCTTTGCCTGCTTAGAAACCGGTGATGGAGATATCTCTGGAAGGCCGGCGGAGGGAACGATCAGTTTTGGTTCGTCGTGTGAGTGTTGGACGTTGTCAAGTAAGGTGGAAGTACGGTTTCCGTGCGAATTGAAACCTAAAGATATACTGTTGAGATGATTAAATATTGAATGTTTAGGACACGTACTGCGATCAATTCTAGTCGTGACTTGTATCCCGGTGGTGTCGGATGATGACGGTTTGGGAGGTAGCGGTGATGTAGAGCGAATACTTGGATTTAGTGAGGTGAAGAGTCCAGCGCGTTTGAGGAGTGAAGATGCTGAGAGGCTGCGGGAGAGTCGACTACCGCTCGATGCTTGTGACAACTCAGGTGAAGGTTTCGTCGAATTACTCGGCCGGCGTCTGAGCAGGTTCCTATCTTTTCCTTTCTCCTTCTTGTCACTCTCATCACGTTCCTCGTCCTGTTTCCAATCAGGCCACCAACCTGAACCTTCAATGACCTGTACCTTGACCTTTCTCTCCTTCTTCCCACCCGCGACATCATCATCCCTCGACACACTTTCACCTGTCCGTCGATAATGATAGCTCTTGGCATCACGAATCACCGACGATGACTTTGATTTAGGGACAACAAATGGGGTATTCCGTGGCTGAAGGGCGCGTATCGCAGCCAACTCAACAACAGATATGTCAGAATTTCGACGCGGCGCTGCATATTGAGAAAGTGAAAAATCACTCGTCGATCGTCGGTGAGCAGTTGAAAATCGCAGTTGGCTCGACGATCCTCCACCGTCACTCGCAGATTCACTACCGCTGTGAAATTGGGAAGGAATTGCCGGTTTGGCGAGAAGTTGTTTGAGTGGGAGAGTGTAGTAATTCACTTGTTCGGGCGAGGTAGACGTCAGCGAGGAAATATTCGGATCAGAGGCATTTGACGTTGCGAAAGAGGGAAAGTTCGGGCTGTGTTCTGGATGGGGCTTGACCGATGGTGGGTGCCGATCGAGAGAGCCTCTTGGGTAAGTGGTATGTGCATAAGGAGGGGTATGAGGGGCCGAAGACGCTGGTTTGACAGGAGAGTGTTGCGTAGCGTGACGAAGGGGTATAGATGGAACGATGGGCGTCGGTGGAGATGGAGAGGACAAGGAGGGGCGATTGTGCGTTGCAGTGCTAGGTCGAGCAGGTAGATTAGATGTCGAGGGCGTATTGTGCGATAACGAAGCTGGAACGGATGAGTTTCGAGAGAGCGAAGAGGGTATTGTGGGTGAAGTCGAAGCAGAGGCTGCTGTACTCGTAGCAGGCTGACCAGTAAAGTCAGTCAGAGCATTTAAGCGTTGAGTATGAGGTAGTGAAGGAGAAGGGAACGACATCGTCCGTTTGTGTGGCGACGTAGGAGAAAGACCTGGCTGGCGTTGCGAGGAGAAAGATATAGAATTGTCGATGTGGGAAGGATTTTCTGCAGGGAAAGCAACGGGGGTAGATGCCAGGGAAGGCACCGGTTTCCGAGTTGTTTTTGGCCTCGGCAACGACGCCTGGGGCGAAGCGTTCCGTGAGTCTCGTGGTGATGCGAGCGCGGATAGTTCATCTCCAGCACTCGGGGCAGAATGTGAATTTGACACAGATTCCGGAGGCATTATCATAGGATGTGATAGGTCAAGAAACAAAGCCTATGATCAGCGCTAGTTAGCATAGAAGCAGCCCAAGAGTGGAACAAAGACGCACATTTGCGAAAATGAATGAAGGCTTTACTGGTGGAGGAATGGGCGTCAGGCCTATCTCCGGATGTCAGCGAGCTGAAACGAGTGTGGGTGAATGAGCGAGAGTTCAGATTCTGCGTACGTCGACCAGCGCCGTGTCTTCGTCGTTTCCGTCGTCGAGCACTGTCGTGGTCGTTGTATGACCTTTCGACCTCCTCCGTCACTTTTCTATATTAATTACGTAATATTTGCACGTTTTCGTCGCCTTGACAAAGCTGTTCGGCTCCCGGACCCGGCTTTGCTTCGGAAAACATTCGCACTCATCATCCCTGTAGTGCACAACTTTGTTCGCTCATCTTAATCATGTTCGTTGAAGAGGAAGGCTGACGGTACTTGTAATTTTGGCGTCTAACATCTGTTGGTGGCTCTCTCCGAGCTTTCTCGAACAATTCAGTTGACTTCATTTCGGGCATCGGCTCCTCGATCGAGAACCCAGCGGCAGCGATTAACAGCACCACCCCTGTTTGTAGATATCACTGTTTCCAGGACATTAACTGATTATCTCCGTTTCCAATCCTGACGAAGCTTGAGTCCTCTCCTTCTAGACACTTACATCCTGAAGCGCTGATTTTCCTGGCCCTGTGTACATAATTCTGCGAAAATATTCCTGGATACCCAAGCAGCTAGCAATCCTGGTCATGACTTCTAGCCCTGAACTGAGCGTCATCTCTGGTTGTTCACATGTGAGTGGAGCAGAATATCTATATATCCCAGTCTTTAACGTTATATCACCGTTACCATCTTGACTTAGGTTCATCATTTCATGGAGAAGTAACGACCATTGTTTCCTGACAATTTGGATTATCATCTTGTATCAAGCTGACTTCTCCATCCAAGTCAAAGTATAGCCTCGCTGCAACCCCTGATATACATCTGACTCGTTGTGTGAATCCAGCGCTAACTCTAACTAATAAGTCAATCCTTATCTAAATACAACATATCCCCACTGATATCATCTGCGGATAGTGCATCATGTCTAAAAGTACATACAGCACTACTCAAAACCTTTCCTCCATTGTTTAAGTCTAGTCCATCGTCAAGTTACAACCATCAATCATACTGCATTCCGCAGTAAACTATATCCAAAAATCCTCGTCCAGCCACCCGCTCAAGCTCTTCTCGGGATTCCGACGGAATATGAGGAAGACCTGGTCTGGCCGTCAGTGTTATTCGATCCTCAGCTCGCTGCCATTGCTTATAGCTTTGTGGCATAGGATATCTCCCCGCCTCTGAAATACTGCGTTGTACTCGGTCTACTAGCAACTTAGATGATGCTTAAGTCTCGGAACGATGGCTACTGAATTGCACCTAAGGACTGGACATAGCTTATTTTCGAAGGCTGGAGACCATCAATAATTGTATCAGAAGGACTCGTGCGCTCTAAAACAGAGAAATATTGGCGGTGTGTAGTATACTACCACCCGGGCGTTCAGCGAGCCGCTTGCCCCTCGAGAACCTCGCCTTCAGCAAGATTCCGATACCTAATAGACTCATTGTCGTCTTGTTTACAAGCCGGTAACCATTTTCGTCAATTACACTCTCGTCGAAGAGAAAGACCGCTTCGGCAACCCCTTTAAGCATATGAAACACTTAGCAAAGAGTTCCTCGACCGTGACTCGCCTTACCATATCTGATGACCCATGTTGGCCAATGCTCTCGCAGTGACACTTACAAATACTACAATTACAATGATGAAGGCTAACCATTCGGTGCCATTGCTTAATCGCCGAGCCGCTAACTGTCTGCCTGCTTGATTGGCGAGGCAGCTAGAAATCAGGGATATATCTCGTTTTATAGAAGCTAGATTCCTGCGCTATTGTAGGTTCGTCATGAAAAATATGCGTGGGGGTTTGAGCATGACTGCACCAGAGCGGCAAAATCAAGTTTGCATCGAGTGAGTAAATATCTAGTAAATCCACGCTCGGACAATTCAAGGACTAGCTCTTGGAGCTGAAGCTCCTAATAAATACACAACTACTCTAGCTGAGGGCCTAGCTTGTATGAGAGTCCTCTAGATCAGAAATCGCAATTATCACACAAATAACTTCCACAAAACTCCATTACCGCACCAGGTGAACCATATTAAATCTCGTATATTAAAAAGATATACTTAGATGCCAAACGTATTCCAAGAGTATGGTAATGTCAGAGACGGCGATTGCGAACAATGGCGTAACAACACCACAGTTCAGCATTCTGGAAAGAGGGAATATTCTGGCACATGTCCGATCGGCTCCGCACTTGAAAGTAGGAACGCAATATATTGGCGACACTGTCAGCTCTGTGGTTTGCGCTAGACACTCTCGGATGGAAGGTAATTCAAAATCGAGTCTTGGCCACGGCGCTAATTTACTCTCTAAGCGCCGCAGCGTTATACCTGGTATCGTGCCTCATCAAGATATTTATTAATGCCGTTTCAGCCGACGGGAAAGAATACTCAACTTGAACGACGTTGAACCTCCGCCAGCTCACTGACATGTCCTATCAGTGCAAGGGACATGGGTGGCTCCACTAGTGCACCTTGATTTTGATGGTTTAATCACCAATTAATTAAATGATTGTGGCGAACGTGCCTTGTTTCAGAACACTAAGAAATCATGATCAGCAGCTAATCGATCGAACGGCTTTACGGAAAAACGAATTCTTCGTCGTCCAGGGTTCCGGCGGAGAAGGTTTAATCGCTTCCACCACCGCCGCGAGACCAAAATGGAATCCTCTGGTAATCTGGCCTTGAACCGATGAGTGGTAGTTTCGATCAGTAATCCGCCACCACAATGACTCATGCCGCTGTCGTGCGGTCTGCCGGACGTCGAGAAAATCGATGACGATCCGGGACCGAACACCCAGTGTGGCAGGCCCTGATTTTTGAAGGTACGGCAATCGAGCTCTCGAAAGCAATCTATCATGTATATTCCGCGAGTTGATAATCGCCATATCATGATTTTGAGTAGCTATCTGATCATGTGCATTGGCGCTTTTCACTGACATCAATCTCGCTTTACTTTAAGGACTGGTGATTTTGTGTATAGCGACTCTACATTGTGGGGCGTCTTTATGAATTTCAGCAATGATTTGCACTTCGAACATTTCAGAAAAAATTGTAGGCATCGTCAAGCAGCCTCGTACTGACAGCCATTGCTCTCCCAGTTTCCTAATCATGTCAGTTCTAACCCATGTGTCTTGCGCTAAGTCATTTACAGTCCGACTATAATTTACATCTCCTTATCGGAATTGCCATTACTCAATGGATTACGCCTACTCTGGAGCTCGGTATGGACGAACATGGGGAATGGACAAGCGGTGGAGTATCATTTTACTCGAGAGTAGATTATACTCAAGATATCCGATATCCCAATCAGTTGCCGATCTGAACCATCAAGCCAAACTACGCACATACTAACTTAAACGACCACACATTGATCAGTACATCTCAATTGGAACATCAACACAACCGAACACAGTTTCTGGAGAGTTCATCAGCCCGGAAGAATTCTCAGTCATATTGTCGCATATGGTGGTCAAGCCCTTTTAGTTGAGGAGGAAAACAAAAGGTCAGAGTGGCGTACTAGCCTCCTGACGCCCAGATCATGCCGCTTACTACTGAAGCCTACAACGGGAGCGAGTCTATTGAATACTTAGAGCAGTGGCGTCATTTTCTCCCGAGAAATCCAAATAATCGTTGACTCGTAGAAGTACAGTAATGTAACGTAGCCTCTTCTTCCGGATTAGCTGCTCAAACGACCCTTCGATTCGGATAGCTCTCGAAAAACCACGGCGTGTCCGATAGCTCAACTCGTGTTGTCACCCATTCATGATCATCCCTTGACAACCCGTTGAAGCATTTCACCCGAGGAAGGCCTCGAAGCATGGCGTTCCGAAACACCTCGGGCTTGTTATCACAGTCTGCATGCCAGCCATACTGCCTCACGAGATAGAGTTCATCGAGATCCCAGTCTGTGAGCGAGAGTCTAGCAAATTCCTCCCATGTCTGGGAAATTGAGCCTCGAGTAAGGAACAGTACCGGCTTTAGGGACAAGCGATGCACGTACCGGCTGATGGATAGGGTATGGTGCATACACAGGTTGTAGTTCATTTGTGATCCATACACTCCAGTGTTTGATGCATAAACGTTTCAACGAAGGAAACAGCTTTGCTATCAAGCATAGTAGATCTGGATATAACGTTGTGGATTGCACATGTAGATTCTCCAGATGAAAAAAGCCATTCTTGGCAATTGCCACAGCTAAATTTTCTAAGTGGCGATTGTGAAGTTCGATTCCAAGTGACAGCGTCTTCAACTGTAATGCCAACCTATCAGAGCTCAAAATCGGAGTCACGTCATGTCGAGTGCTGACCTTGGCTCCTAAGGCGTAGGAGTTGATGGAATTGAATATAGAGTCGAGTGCGGGTGAAGGAAAGTCTCCCGGTAGTAAGAAAATAGAAAGATATTCCAGCTTGGGGAGATCAATTCTAAAGATTTGCGATACCCACCCGCTGAGAGTATTGGCGGACCACAGCAATGTGTCGACTAGTTGAAATCCAAAGCTGGTGATGGTACTCGAATGCCTGCCTATGAACCTAGTGATTGCGGCGACAGGGAGTGGCGAATGAAGGAAAAATGAAAATGAGATGCCGGTCAGATATGGGAAAGTATGTAACCCGTCCAGTATATCCGATACAACTGGACATGACGGAAAGGATAGGCCGAATACTTTGAGCCTTTCTTTGTGAGTAGATAAGAAGACGGCCAGTTCAAGCTTGACATCGTCGAAGGACATCATGTCGACGATTGGAGGAGGGCGGGAGGGGTCGAGCGGGTGCACGTCAAGCTCAAAATTGAACTCGGTAAGGTTTGGGAAATTGCATAGAGACAAGCCAATTCCAGGATACCTTGGGCGGAAGGCAAGAACAAGTCTTGTTAATGTGTCCTTGGATGAGGTCCACGCCACGCCAATATTCTTGAGGACGGGAATGGATGTTGGACTGGAAGGAGCATAGTTAAAGTAAATTGGTGGTGATATCCAATCGAATGTGAGAGATTTAATGCTGTTTAGTCGTTTGAACACGTATCGTATATTCCTGTTAGAGGGTAGGTAGGCTGAAAGCCCAACAGTGGTAGCTAGCTGTGCAAGCAAGTCGCCAGCTTTTGAAGCACACCAATCTTTTGCGGTCCATTTACTTCTTAGAGCGGCTCTTGTAGGGTCATATTCTCGAAATCTCATCTCGAAGCGCTGGACTCGACTGAGTATCCGAGGGGCGCTCCTGCAGGAACGGTTCAGATGCATGATAGTTTAGGGCATGAATGCATCATACCTCATGAAGGCAACGCGTTTCATCAACGCTATGTCTGACTGCGTATGGTACACGTAGGCGTATAAGAAGTAGAAGTCCTGGTAGTGTTTGGCAAGATAGTGATAAAGGAAGCATCGGTTGATGGTGTAAAGCTTTCGAATACGAAACTCAGAGAAAGGAATAAACGAGGCGATGTGCTCCCAAATTTCCAAGGGAAGTGCTGCATTGCGCTCTAGAGTAGGGGCTTGAGTAAGCTCCAGGGTCATGATGGGAGACAGCGGGAGGAGCGAAGCAAGAGTTGTGTGATTCTTGTAGCTCCCTGCCGTCGAAGACGTGGAGATGACGTCTGTGGGAATTGACTAGCCCAACCGACTACAGCATCGCTAATCATATCCATAGTTGTAGCGACGATCATCAATATTGATTCCCGAATACATCTTGAGGTTCAGAATCACTGGCAGGAGGATAAATGATACAGAGGGTACCAAGCTGCCAAAACTGAGTACTGAACTTTTGATGAGTGGTGGCGCCCGGCCAGGTCGGGAAAGGTTTCACTAAATTATACGGACCATTAAAACATGTCAAGCTCTATGGATGGCGATTAGATCTCTTGAAGGAAGTAGATCAATGATGCAGTGATTGATCACTCACTCCAGAACGTCGCGCACAAAGGAGCACCAGAGAAAAGAAGACTCAGGATATTGTCCCCCTATATTTGATGACCAACTCTGAATGTCACCCTCACTGCGACCTCTAGCCAAAATCAAGCCTCCTCAAGTAACAGAAAGACCATGCTCAATCAAATGTCTGGGTTTTAGTAAGTCGGCCCCCGCAAGTGAATGTCCTCGGCGACGCTTGCATGGCTACTATTTCATCGGCTTGAGAGATCCTTCAATACCTACTCAACAAACCGATGCTTCCGCGATTACTAACGCCAAAGTGGACCACTATTAGTCGTGACAACAGAGTTAATGTTGGTGTATTCAGAAATAACTGGCGAAAGAAGTGGGTTTCGGACTACACATAAGCGCCCTTTTAGCCTTCGATATACGCCCGAAGCCATGCATGCAATTTATTGGGACTCATGGTTGGGACCGAATTTGGACACCTGAAGGAAAAGTCATTCACGTCGCACGATCAAGCTCGTGCCGATGTGCTCTTGTGAAAAGGGAAAATATCATGATAGTCCGAACCCAGGCCACCCACCGAGACGCCGTAGCGCTCATTGCTGACGTGCAATGACCAGAGAGCCAAAGTGGCGATGCTCGGACTATTGAGCGCCACGGATCACCGTCTGAATCAGGGCTTGGATTATACACATTGCTCACGGCAGACCAAGACAGTACACTGAAGTTAGGGAGCACAAGCCCAGTACTGGGCTATTGACCGAGGGATATGATTCTAGGATAATAGGATAACAGGATTGATGCGTATCTTGGCTAGAGCCTAGAGCCGCCCTGCCCAATAACAGCAGAGCGCACTGATCTCCGAATGCCATCTCCCGCTGGCGTCCCGAAAAGCTCTCTCACGGCTCGGAGCTTTAGCTTTTGAACCCCGACCTGCTGCTTTGCCAGGTCCATGCTGCCAATACTCCGGCCCTCTACAACCTTCGTCAATGTCCATCCCAGCCTACGATCCGACCATCGACATGACCAGCACGTCCACGGATGCTCCCCCTACTCGTAGCCCTATGGTCGGATCCAACCTCTCACAACCACGATTCGCCCGGTGTCTGCCCTAAGCCTGCCCTCCCCTCCAAGCAGACCCAGAACCTGTGTTTCTTCTTGTGTGTTCATCCCTATGTCAACATATCGCGATGAGTCTTGTACTGAAGGCAAGTATGCCACTGAACTGCATACTTGCATGCTTATTGACCGACAGCTCAGGGCGGTGATCAACTTTCTGTACACACGAAGATGCAGTAAGGCCATACTGTACGGACATGGTTCAAGCGCATCAGCAGTACGCAGCTGCGTCAACCTCAGCTCCTCAGCGAATACCGAGGATACAGCCAGGCCAGAACATGCGCAATTTGGTCGCCTAGAAGTCATCCCGGATTTGGAGCCGCGGCCGGTATCGACTCGTTCACGGACTTTGGTGCCAATCCCAAGATGGTGAGTTCACCACCGCTTCTCGCTTTCAAATTCTGATCTCGAATAGATGGCTTGATGAACGGTTCTCTCGTTCTCAAACAAAATCTCGCAGACAGTCAGGCCCAGTCGCTGGTCATCAGATTACTACCATGAACCCACAACGCCAGACAATGGGACCACGTATCGGAGATATCGTTCAAGGCGAGGAGTTTGGGGAGCGAAGTGAGTTGTCGTCTTGACAAGTGATGTCCATGTCTTGACTATCGACAAGGCCAAACCCTTGACAGCTTCACGCACTAGTGAACTTTCCAACATGGGGCGCAATTTCAATGACGGTGGCACCAATGCCGGTTTAGGCACAGGTGCATTGTTCAACCCTTTTGCTCCTCCCCTGTCATCCCCTGCTGGCATTCCCAGACAAACGTCACCATCACCATTATCCACCAACCCACCAATGCCACTCCAATAATGTCATCCACCATGAGTCCGGCATCCGCTCGCGCTGGACTGACACTACAAATCACACGCCTGACCACTTTAGCATGGATCCTGCGATGGTGCACAACATTTATCTGACGGCTGTGGATTCAGGGGTGGGCTTGGTGGGCTTCGCCGTACGGGCTTGCCGCCCGTTTCGTGGATTTATGACTGTTTGAGGAGCGATTCCAGGCTCGAATTCTGGTAGGTCTTCGTTTGGCCATGAACGGTACCTGGACGTTGACGGACATGTATCTCAGGGACTGCGAGATATCCAAACGTGTTTCGGAACATTAGGAGATTGTTCGCTACGGGTGTGAACGTATATTCGGCTTGGCAGTATTTCGAGGTTTGAGGTGCGGTAATGATGAGTATTTTCGCTTCGTGGTCTTGCATTCAGTCTCTATGCTCTTCTGCTTCCATGATAGGGAATGTACTATATTGTTGTCTGCAGTTTGAATGAGTTAGCACATAATTGGATTCAATATGAAGTTTTTCATCTCAGGTCAAATAATAAACATGCAGTGGACAAGTCAAATGTCCTAATACAATACTTCGTTTGGTGGCGGTGGACTTTGAAATGGACTTAGCGGGGTTCGAAGGTGGGCTCGGCGGTACGGGCTCGACACTGTCTCTCGCAAATATTCGGTCGCCTGAGGAGCGACTCGAGGTCCAGCTTCAGGTATGTCTTCGTTGTGTGTGCTGAGTGAGAACTTGATGTTAAATCGCGTGTTTTCCAGCAGCTTAGGGATTTCAACAACGTGTCAGAATAATGGGGCGTTGCTCATAGCGGTTGGGAATGTACATTTAGTGATCAAGTAATGGTGGATTGTAAAATTGGTGTGATGGTTTTGATGTCCGCTTGCTTCTTCCATAGTCGGTTTGAGCCCTAATGTCAG
>JANIEX010000102.1:0-61122 GCA_027627405.1 Leucocoprinus birnbaumii | reverse complement strand
GGATCACTATAGATAGTAATATCGGATCAGAGTCGCACTCGCTACTGAGTTCTGTGATGACACTTCAACCAACTGTGATGGCAGCGGATCATAGCCCATTATTAAAAGGGTGAGATCGCTACTAGTCATAAGTTATACACCCCGACCGCTGCTGCTAAGTCTCGATGTTATACTATAGCTGTAGCTACTCTGATCTGGCTGTCTCGAGAGAGCGCGCGAGATGACTTCGCGATTGGAATTGGGTCTTTCTATAGTGTGAGATCTTCGATATGAAGTACTCGAGAGTGGATGATTAGGTGCAACGTTGTATTATTTCGCATGAATACACGGTCAAAATGTTTTGTGCCATCACATCGAGATCACGACACCCTTTTTACTCGGAACCGACCATTTTGCATGGTGCCTGCACCAGCAGCTGTGCTTGCCGAAGATCCCAAGGCACACCGTTTCTGGCATGCACAAGTACTAGGGGTGTTTCATGCTGAGGTGCAACACATAGGATTGAAGTCAAGGGATTTGGCATGGAAGACAGTCGAATTTCTGTGGGTCCGATGGCTAGGTGAAGAGCACCATGAAGACTATGAGTCAGGGCAGGATATTGCAAGGCTGCCCAAGGTTGGCTTCTGGACGTCCAGCCTGGGGGTGGAATTGAAGATAGCTATGCTTTCTCCTTCCTAGACCCTTCGCTGGTGGTTAGAGCCGCCCATCTCATTCCTGCCTTCAATGGAGGTCGCACCTCAAGGTTACTGCCTTATCAGGGTAGAACAGAGGCTCGAGGAGATGGGGAGAAGGACGACTGGGTGAACTATTATGTCAACATGTGCGTCTATCACCCAGATAATGTATCTCCGCAACTAACAGCTATTCAGTTTTGCTGATCGCGACATGTTTATGAGGCACTTAGGACTTGGTGTTGGCCACCAACACTGTACAGCTGCAAGTCCAAGCCCGCCAATAATAGCAGATCCTCAAGATAATCCTCCTACTCGAGAGGGAGAAGACTACGAGATAGAGGATGACGCAGCTACCCTTAGTTTACCTGCGGATGTAGATCAGAATCACAGAGACATAGGTCTCTTGGGCCTCACTGAAGACGACGAAGATATGCTAAATATGAGTGATATTGACGACTCGGAAGACGCTGAAGAGGAGTCTGATGACACAGGTTCAGGTGGCTCTGGCGATGAGGACTCGTATGGAGACATGTAGCAGTAAATACTCTAGCAATCTTTATCCACTTCTGACACCTAGTGCGGTTTGTGAGTACTCTAGGATGACAGTCTCCATGGATGCTGCTCCCAAGGCACTCATGCGACCACGCAATTTTGCCGCTCATTCCCCCCTTTATTATCCCGGCCTGAGAAGGGACTGACATTCAGTTTCACATGATACTCTGAAAACCTTCTGACAAGAGCTAGATAGGTTATGATACCCCTCGTATATGCCCCAATTTCTCTGACTAACATGATCTTTCACTCGCCATAATTTTCACAAATTATCGTTGCCCGACCAAGCCACTTATATCCTTCGAGGTGTTTATCAAACAAAGCTCGGGACACAAAGTCTTGGAGCGTAACACTAATCAACGACATAATGACATCACTCTGACAAGTCTTAGTCAGACAGACAGTGGCCTCAAATTTCACTATCATGTCTCGTCAGAATGAAAACAGCTGATCAACTTCGTAGGCCTAAATCGGGGTCAAGGGATCCGAGTGATGTACTACGGGTAGAATGTGGATGAATAGAGTCTAAAAACAAGACAGCGGAAAATCTGCGATTACTCATGACCCTAGACTCGAGACCTTTGATTCCTCCTCAGCATTCGACAAGTAGGAGAAAATTATCTGGATATCTGTTACTATCTGCGTAATCGGCCCTCCATTCCTAACCTTTATTTTTACCATTCGGATTCTCAAACAGATGCTCCTTTTTACGACCTAACTCTGTGCTGACTTGCTCTTTTGCTTTTGATTATATGCGATTCCGTGCTGAGGTTTGATCATCTCCCTCAGGCTGCCTTTACGACCCTGCGCATTATTCCTAACAGTTGTCGATTTGAACGTTCCTCATTCTGGTTTTGATAAACAGCTGCTCATGCTTCGTTTACTAGACGCTGGTGTTTAGCCTTTTTAAGTGATAATTGCTGATGACTATTTGTGTGCCAGTATCACGAAAAATTAAAGTTGACGCGGCTCAGTGAGGGCGTCGTTGCGCACTGTGCAGTCATAGTCAGGAAATTGCTTCGATCACAAAATGATCGGTTCTCCTTGATCGAGGACCCAAGGATCTCATAAAGGGCTTCATTGCATAAGATCACCAGCCTCCTTGACAGGATCCATGCAACGTCTTTGGGCTTAGTGCGGATTGTGCTGGCCTCCTTATCGTCTTGTTCGGTTTACCTATTGCGCTCACTGTGCGCCGTCAGACAACGCGGCTTGTTACCGTTCCCCCCCTCTCTGACTCCTGAGTTATCCTGCTGCCACCTCTGCTTCTCCATTAAGCTCTCCCATACCGCCTGATTCCAGCGCTTTCTCGTGCCTTGGGTGGTTCCGGTTGTTCTTGGTGCTCGACGTTTGAACTGATAAGGTTCCCTTCAGTCGATGAAGATGCAAGCCTTGCCGGTGGCTGGCTCTCTAGAGCCTGTAGAGGTGCTCTCACGAGGACTTATCGCGATGGAGTTGAATGGAGAACAACTTAGTGCTATCGTGGGTTTCTCTATCGACGCTCAACGAGAAGCAATATACTCATTTTCGACGACTTCTGCACATCTCTTTATCAGTTCGGTTGCATTTCTTTATCATGCACGTACGCTAACATAGCCCCTATCTTTCCTTCTCATGCTCGATAAACTGACCTATCTGTTCAAATCCTGATAGAGTCGTAGCATATTCACCTCAAATAGTCACAAACTACAATCTCCAGTCTGGGGAGGGTCTAAGCCTGTTATTCTTAATAGGATTAATCATAGGCGATGCGTGTAGTGTCAGTGGTGCTCTCATTGGAGGGTTAGCACCTAGTGTCCTTTGGCTTGGATCCTATGTACGTTTACGAGTTTGAGTTGATAAGCCCAATTCAAGCTGATCCATCGGTGGCAGTATCTGTTAGCCGACATTATACTCTTTTCACAGGTTCATTATTACCGGTGGAAACGTTCTCGTTATTTGGTCAGTTCATTGGAAGATCTTCCGACGCCGAATACGAGCACCACTGCTCTGACTAGCGAAGCTGGTCATTGTGATGACGACCAGCAACAATTCCAGTACAGGAACGCATATATTCACTACGGGCGCACCAATCACCGACATACATCTCGATTCGAGAACACGCCACTTCTTCATTCCGGAAGAAAACACCTTCCAGGCTTGAGTTTCTTCTCGACCAACAACTCGGTGAAACTCGACGATCAAGAGAACGAGACGTTATTTCAAGCAATAGCCAAATCCATTATAAGCTTAATAGTGGTGTCGATTGGTGGAGTTACGGTTTGGTGGATTAATGAGATGTATCTGGGCGGCGGAAAGATTGGTGGTGAGTCAGTAGGTGCAGTTGTGGGACTAGCTGCGAAGTTCGGAGAATTGGGTGGGACATGGGGTGGTTGGGAATGGCTTAAGCAGTTTCTTGTTCAGGTGTTTGGCTGGACGACTGCCACGATCTATGTGAGTTTGGGCTTCGTTTCTCGTCGGCCCGAGTGTCCAGCACTGAGTCGCTTGTAGATTGCTTGTAATATTCCACAAATACGTGCGTATCTTGCGTACATCCCATCAATAGCTGGTAATAACATGTGCTTGTACTCTGATTCATCCAGTCAAAAATTTCGAAACCAGATGCGAAGGTGTTTCCCTTCACTACTTTGCGCTCAACTCCTTCGCAGAGTGTACACTGGTACTCTCGATCCTCGCTAAGAGCTCCGGTAAGAATTATATCCTCTTAAACGCGGGCTGGCTTGCTGGGCAGGGCGTGTCGAGTTGCTTGGACTTCCTGGTGCGTTGAGCTCGAATTTCCTTCGATATATCGTTGGTATTGAACAGGTGGTTAATTGCTTAGGAAGTTGCGCAGATATTATATTTCAGGTATACGAAGAGGGGGCGAAGGGGTGTATAAGCTCAAGCTGTATCTCAGCTCCCTTCTGGAGTCTGGGAATTTCTGGCTGATTCAGGGTCTTGGGCTGAGCTTCATTTTATAACTCTCTGTAGATAAGCTTGAAGCCAACTGTCCTGCGTCATGTATGACACATTGAGTCGGGCAGGACATATCGCAAACGTCCGTGCCTTCAAGCGGTATCACTTGGATCGTATCATCCTACTGTCCTTGAGGCTGCAGACATCCGGAAAATTGACTGTTGAGAAATGAAACGTACCATGCACTCATGAACAACGCCTGCCACCACATATACATACCCATAAAAGAGTTGAACAGCCCAAGACGCAAGCCACGACCTCTCCGCACGCTGTCCATACACGTTGTCATTCAACCTAAATATAGCCGACCCCGACAATGATCGGTTTGTTTTTTTTGATCCAGAATCAAAATTCTGGAAGTCCGAAGCTTCATTAAACCCGGGCCACAAGACGCAGGCCAACCGCAATTTTCGGGCTAGAGCAGGTTGTGTGGGAGTCCGGCAGGTTGATATCAGGCTGATATCCTTTGTTCGGTTGAGCGGTTAAGCCGAGGGCAAGGGGCATAACATTTGCTGACTTTTAACTGCTTGTCCTGACCACAGGTTCATTACATACCTCTTTCCCTCTCCGTTCACAACTTGTTCTTGGCTTTTACCTCACTTGAGGTGGTTGCTGGACGTGATCGGGGCGTCTTGGATGCTTTGCTGGACGGTTCTGGCGCTCACAGGTATCGTTTAACAGCAAAGTTTCGTCAATTTTCCAGTGCTTGTGGAAAGACTCTCCAGGGAAGTCAAGATGGAGCTGACAGGGGACCAGCTCAGTGCCATTGTAAGCCCCTCTTTGAGTGTAGAAAACCTTTGACCCGCGCTGATAACCCTTTTTTCTCATTCGTCTGCAAACCTACCTCACTCCCGCATGTGAACTCGGCCCCGTACCCAAATATCGCACTCGAAAGTTTGGATGGATCTCCATGGGATGCTGGTTCGCAATGCATCGAGTAGAAAACAATTGAGCACTGGCTGATGTTGAAATTCTAGGATCGTCGTATATTCCCCTCAAATAATAGAAAATTATCGACTCAAGTCTGGGGAAGGGTTGAGCTTGCTTTTCTTGATGGGTTGGATTATAGGTGATCTATGCAGTGTTAGTGGTGGTATCATTGGAGGATTAGTGCCGAGTGTCATTTGGCTTGGGGTGTATGTACGTGATTTCCAAGTTCATCTCCTGAAACCTTTTCCAATAGCATGCCGAGTGCTTATCCTCATTCGTTTCCCGATAGCACCTACTCTCTGACCTCATCATCCTTGCTCAAGTGTACTACTACCGCTGGCAACGCTCTCGCTACCCTATCGGCCCGCTGGACTGTCTGGCAACGCCCAACACAAGCACAACCGCTCTTGCCAGCGAAACTGGATATGAAGTGCCAGATTACGAATACGACTACAACCACACGAACTATGACTCTGACATCGAAAACACTCCACTCCTCAGTTCAGGGAGAAAGAGTCTCCCGGACGATGACGATGTCTATAATGACTATGACCAAGAAACATTGTCCTCAGTGGCGATCAAGTGTTTCTGCAGTTTGGTGGGGATCTCGATAATTGGTATTGCCGCTTGGTGGATAAATGAGGTGTATTTTGACGGCGATGGGGTTGGAGGAGAAAGCATGGCTGCAAGCTTAGAGAGTGGTAGCTGGGGTAATCTGGAGCCGTTACGGGAACCTGTCGTGCAAGTATTGGGATGGACGACCGCCACACTATTTGTGAGTTAAACAACGCATGGCCATTGAACCTTAAAGCTAAGTTTAACCACCTTTTACTTGGGCCTCAGATCAGTAGCAATCTCCCACAAATCTGTACGTCCTGAGAATTGGATGGTGGTCTCGAGCCCTGACACCCTGCCGACCTAACCAGACAAAAATTTCAAAACAAAATGCGATGGGCTCTCACCTGGCCTTTTCGTTTTCTCTGCATTTGGAAGCTTCACATACGTCCTGTCGATCATCGCCAAAAGCTTTGATAAGCATTATATTATCAGGAATGCGGGATGGCTCGTAGGTCATGGCGTTTCCTGTTTCTTAGATTTTGTGGTATGTTTTCAAGGCTATATACCTCCTCGGTTTGAGAAATTATTACATCATTTCTGACGCTCCACCCAATTTATCAGGTGATTGGGCAGGTCATATATTATCGATATACGGAGAGGGGACGGCGAGGCACATATACTATGATATCTTAGATAGTAAGATATAAAGCATATATGCGACATGGGATCTGGAAGGCTGCAGTGCCTTGTGAACGTGATTATCAACACCAATTTTGGATTTCCTGTACCACAACTAAAGAGTTACGAGTTACAGCATGGGCTTGACAAGTGACGTCGAGTGTTGGTTTCCGTTTCTCTGTGGACGTCGGCTATCATACTAGTATGACGTTATTGATCTCGGGTATGAACCCGTAAGAGGGGCATTTCGTGCTTTTGCTTGGTGATCCTTGGGTGATCCACCAAGCACAATAGCTACGGCCATCGGCGGGGGTAAGCAGGGGTAAGCAGGGCTCACTCATGAGGGAACGGAGGTGGTCGTCGGGTGTCCCAATTGCTATATCAGACACAGATTGAAATTTTGACGTGTTACCTGTGAACAGCAGCTCTAGCGACCAGCTTCAAAATTCACCCAGGTAGCTGTGTAACATGAAGAACGGAACTGACACAGTCGGTGATTTCATTTTCCTACTATTCTCTGGGCCTACTGCTTGATTAATCTCCACTGCGGAATCCAACCGTGAACTGGTGAACCTTGCCTCCAATCGAGTTTAAGCTAGAAAATCATTGACACAATCAGTGAGCTTGCCACAGAAGAAGAGGGACAGCACCCGTCACTCACCCTCTCATTTCCGTCCACCTCGACGAATAAATTCCCTCCTTCTGGACTTTGAGAGCTTGCGATGCTATCCAGAATCCAGACTCAAAAAAGTAGCAATACCCGAAAAAGAATGTGTACATACGCCACAATCGCTAGGTCCTTCGTCCGAGTGCCTATTTCGATAAACCTCCAATGGTGTGACCATCCACTGGGATTCGAGGTGTACACGACAATATCATCTCCAATTTTGGTCTTGGAATGTGCCCAAGTGCCTCGACTACCCTTCTTCGTAATCGTGTAGGTATTACTGCTGGAGTGCCAATTTACTTGCCACTATATCTGATAAGCAAATATAGATAACAACAGAGGAGAAAGGCTCCGACTGACTTCTGTTGGTGCTGCGGTCGAAGCTCCCGAAATGGTTGCCATTTGCTGTCCATCATAATCCGCCGAGGGATAGTAATTGCGTGTATTTTCGTTACACGAATGTATCAGGTACACTCCATCCTCGATGGTCATGGGGGTAGCTTCGAATGTGTGAGATGATACGAGTTAGCTGGTGGTTGAGACGATCCGGACTGGCAAATGGGTATGCAGAAGCTTTATAAGTTCGGCGAAGTATCAAACAGGGTCGAGAAGCGGAAGTTAAATTGTGTTGAGGATGGAATAGGTTGAGAAGGAAGGAACGGGAGCTAGCGGTGGCAAGGAAATTCATGTTTGTGTGACACGCTGCACTTCTCTCAGTCTCTCGGACTTCATGGTATCGTTAGGTCAGGACTCAATAGCCCCAGGTGACCCGATACGATCAAGCTGTGGAGTGCGGAAAATAAATGAGCATTTTGGAGGCAGATTTGACGCAAATGGCCTAAAAGAGCTCAAAAGGGGACGGCTCCGTTGTTTTAATGCGGAAATCCCACAATGAGTGGTAGAAGCCCATACGTTCTTCACTTATCGTTATCGATCGTGATGATCGTGTTGTGCCGAGCAGTTAGTGCTCCGGTTTCGATTACCTATTGAAGACGTCACTTTGAGGTCTTCCATTCCGGCGTCCGGGAGTTGGGATGTGCAGATCACACGTTTTTGCACCGGGTACATGGGAAGTGTCAAACTGATTATCAATAATTTGTGTAGTCCCTCTCTGGCCTTGTGACACGCATTTTGTGCACTGTAGATCCTGCCGGATAAGGCTATTCACTTTCCCTTTAGGGCTTACGTAGTCCCGCGAAGCATACGGCCCATTGTCCTATTTTCCTGGAGGGAATCGAGGGGACAAATCTCGCGTGCCTTCATTAAAGCATGAGGAGGTTGTTTTGCGTTGCAATTTGAAACAAGGGGCGTGGCCGCCTAGAAGCCCAGACCACAACAGCACAGTGTGTATCCGTCATAGTCACAATGGTCAAATGACGCACGAGACTGACCATGGGACCTTAGGAACCAGCTGGTACCAGCGGGACCGATTCCCGTCCTTGCTCCACGATTTCTGTGTGGAACACACCGGGGCCCAGAGAAATGGTATTCGGAGGATGAAGAGGAATGTCTTGTACGCATATCATTGTCAATGTACGTCTTCTCTTTCAACATCATCCGCGTCTCTATTTTTCAAAATGACATTCCTGAGAGTTTTACTTTAAGCTGCTATGCATTAACATATTCCGAGAGCCAGAGAAAAATTCTGGAGAACCTAAAATAGCATCGGCATTCTGGGTGTTGTGGCTTGCTTGTCATGGGATTCAGTGACGTCAGTGGTAATGTAACGCAGTGGGTCCATAAATCTCAAAATTCGAGCGCTAGACACTCGTCGAATCCAACTATCATGGTTACATACACAGGATCTTGCTACTGCGGTTCCGTGGCCTATGAGCTCAGTCTCGGCTCACTGGATGAGGCAAGAACGTCGATCTGCTACTGTGAGAATTGTCGGGTAGGCACGAGGCATTTAGACAATCATTCCATTCAGAGGTTAATTGACGTGACGTATGTACCTAGAGGTGGACTGGCTCGGCATTTGGTATAACTACCAAAATACCCAAAGCGGCATATAAACAGACCCAAGGGCAAGCGGCGAAGCATGTGTCAGACAACAACGGCAGCAAGCTCTTTCGTGAGTTTTGTGGATCATGCGGAAGCGGTATACTTGAATACGGGGTACGTGGTGTCCCTTGTTCCTCTGAAATGGGGTAGAATTCAATGATGGTTCGGATAGGAACAAGCGGCAGATAAGTTTCGGTACATCACTTTCGGAACACTGAATCAGCAAGAAGCGTTCCCTTCCAAGGGAGAGTTCTTCTGTAAATATAAAGAACAATGGATGCCGGAGATTCCGGGTATGCCCTATTCGTGATTTGCGCCAAGATGAGACTCTGATACATCTTTGTACAGACATATTCCACAAACAGCAGATCAAGGAATAAAGTAGATGAGTGGCGACCAAAAGCTATCGACTGCCAAGCAGGGTTATCGATGTGTAAAATCGGGGGAGCCCATGGGTCACATTTACAAACATAGAAATGTTCGCGGGAGGATGGAGAGATAAATCGTAATTCATTCACTCTGAGCTCGTTCTCGGCCGGTACTTGACAATCCAATGATGCTTGCGGACCTCTGTGAGTGCAACGCGTTTCTCGGGTTCATATTGTAAGAGCTAGTCAAGAGGTCAGCAATGAGTTTCGGTAGCAGGGTGGTGGGCCATGCCTTGGCGATTAGATCCTTGACGTCAGATGACATGGACGATGGAAAGCGGAGGTCAACCTTTGCGATTCGGCGGTATGTGTCTAATTTTGTCAAGGTCAGTCCAGCCACAAATCGATCACACTAAAAGCACGCACTGCTAACGCTACTCCGATCTTCGAACGGAGGATTTCCAATCAGGAACTCGTAGGTCAAGACACCCAAGGCCCAATAGTCAACTTTCTCTGAATGTTCCTTGCCTTCGACCATTTCAGGAGGCAAGTAGTCCAGGGTACCACAAAGCGTCTTCCTCCGATTTCCAGGGGCATGGACGCTCCAGCCAAAATCCCCTATCTTCAACTCCCCATTGATACCAAGCAGCAGGTTCTCTGGCTTGATATCGCGATGAATAACGTGCTTCCCATGGAGATAGATCAATGCATCGGCCATCTGGTCGATGTATCGAGCGCTTCGTTTTTCAGTAAAGCACCCGTGTTTGCTGAGTTGTTTGTAGAGCTCGCCTTTTCCGGCAAATTCTAGCATCAAGAATATACGTTTCTCGTCATGGAAATATCCGTAGAGACGGAGAACATTGGGGTGTCGGAGGTTCTGTTGGATTTCAATCTCACGTCGAATTTGCTTTTCGACTTTGGATTGAATAATTTCAGACTTGTATAGGGTTTTGAGGGCGAGAATGTAACGCGGTTCGCATTTAGTGCGGACCATGTAAACACGACCAAATTTGCCTTTGCCAAGGGGCCGACCCATATCGAATTCGTGTAGACTCCACTCTCGAGTCGGCGATTTCCTGAATATATATTAGGGCCAATTCATCAAGGAATATCCAGGTCAATACCTTGAAGTGCTTGAGTCGAGCGCTAATTCTTCGGCTGCCTCACCAAACACACGTTCACCACGTTTCTCGTTTTCCAGTTCTAGGCCACCATCGTATTGACCAATGTCAATTGATGGCTGCTGTTTGAGATGGGTTGATGTGGTGCTCTTGCTGAATGTGCTTGAAGTGGGGTTTCGCAAAGAAGATGGATGTATTGGTTTAGTAGATCCAGGAGGGTTCGGTGCGGCGAATTTTGTGAGAAGCTTGCTAACATTGGTCTGACTTGACTGTTTTGACAGTGTTGGCTTGAGAGACGATGATGACGATGAGGTATTGGTATTCTTCTTGCTTGAGATTTCCAGGGCGGCGATTTGACGAGTAACGGAGCCGACAGAGGCCATGATGAAATTAGACAGGAACTGAAAGCAGTTCAGGGAAGATAGATACGATAAAGATATAAGTACAGAATCTTGGACTGGATTAGAGCGTGTGGATTCCACAAGGTGAGTGGTAATTTGCAGAACTAGAACAGACGCCAGGTTGAACTTTGGTCGCGAACGGTCACATGCTAATGCATTTCTGATCAGGTGCAGTCACGAGACTGTCCCGGAGCCAGATTCCAAATGCCGTGCCTGCCGGTGACACTCACCACCGTCACCCTTTCGCTGCAGGCAAAAAATTGAACGCTCAACTTCAGCTGGCGGCGCTTGACTGCTTTTTCGAAACCTCCTCATATCTATTCTCACCGTCTCCTCTGGCTGGCCACAATACTCTGGAGTCTAGACTAGAAACTATAATCAAGTCGATCCATCGCGGCTGCTCCAAGAATACTCTTCTGATGGTGAAATCGCTGGCGTCTGCTGCTGAGAGTATGTGCTCTTGGGGTATACGCTGCGAGGTATTTCCTCCAGGACCTTTGCGTATGACTATCAGGACAATCATAGCAACTTTACCGCGCGATCATACGAACCCGTGGAATTAAATTCTGCATAAAACGTCGTGTTCGCAATGACAGGTCTAATCATGGAGAGAACGAACTCAGCTCTTCTCCGGGGAATTAAAGAGCCGTGACTCTGGGTCTTACCTATCGCTGTTGAAGGGCGTCCAACCTGCTGGTCGAACGCTGTTATCCATGAAGGTGTTCAAGAAGACCGTCGTAGCCAAGTCGTTCCATGGACGGCCTGTTCACTTGGACCTCAGATTTGTACCATGGGCTATTGAGAAGGGCAAACCTAGGAAGCACCTCTGGTCTGTCACGGTCGTGGCGTTGGCATCGGGTGACTTTTACAACTTCATTAGCAAATGCGCGAGCAAGTTGTCAGTCTCACCCTTATGATCCTCGAGTTCGAAATGTAGGCTCCGTAGCGGTTGCCTGGAGCATCGGTCAAGTTTGTTCCCTTCCAGGCCACGATCCCTCCACCACAAGCTCGGTTTGCTAGAACTACTTTCTCAAACCACCTATTTCCGAACTGTGAGTTCAGCGTCTAGCGGCGGAAATCACTAGGACTTGCGCAGTTCCAAAACCGAAAAGGTCTATTGTTGGGCAATTTCCGATCATATATGTATTGCTTGGAGCATCATAGAAGCGAGACAGTAACTCACAATCCGTTTGCCCATAGAACACACTGTCAGCGACGTATGTGCTTCCATTCCTACCTGTGTACCATGTGTCCTGGAAGCTTGCGAACGAACAGCCGTAGAATGATGCATTTGCGTAGGATATATCAGTCACTAGTGCTTGCGAAATAGCAAAGTCGGCCTTAGAGATCTCGGTTATCAAACCTTTGAAGCAATATTGGGGTGTTTTACTTACGGCGCGGTTTTGGAAATCGATATTGTAGGCCTTAAAGTCCGTGGTCCCAACCAGTGGCTGAAGCGGCGCACCTGTTGGGCCAGCTCCGATTAACGACGCATTGAAAGATGGTGCAACCAGAAGCACCGCTGATTGCGCATCATCCATTCCAGTTTGCACAAATTTGTTGTCCCACACTTGTACGAGGTTATCCGGGAAAGGTGGATCAGTATAGAATGGTGAGCCTGGTGAGAGATTTGGGGTGGCGGGGAGCTGCCCTAGGAGCGTTAATTGACCTTGTCTTGTGACGTTGACAGTTTCATGGTACTCTCCGGCACCAACGAGGATTGTGGCTGATGTATCCTGGGGGCTGTTGTTGTTGCAGCCACTCGTCAGCTCCTCCCTGGTATGATAAAGATATAGATCTCTTACAGGGAGTCCACTGCATCTTGGATCCGGTGAAAATGAGCAAACTTGTCTCTCTGATTCTGATTAACGTAGATTGTGCCAACGGGGCACCCTCTTAGCGGGGAAACATTGGTGGGCTTCTGGACTTGGCAAGCAAAAAACTTTGCTGATAAGCCAAGAGCTGAGGAAATGCCGCTTAAGAGGGTAATGAGAGCTAAACAGCGGACGAACATCCTGAGAGTTAAAGCACAGTTGAGACTATGGAAGGCTTATATCCAGTCTGTGTTCTGAGTTCTCTCGTTCGCATGGTTATTGAGTCTGAGGGCGGCCCGTAGAAGTACTTTACATGATGCGGGCCGAGTAGGAAGTCGCCTGTCGGGTGACCGAGGCATAGAATAATGGAATTCTATTCCCTCAGAAAGAGTCGACGTCTTTCCGAGCTAAAGATATACCATCATGTCAGCTGGTCAAGCCATTTGATGAGATCACTGGTGGAACTGCTGGCAGACCTTGCCAGACTCCAGAGGGTTGGGGCGTTGTTGCCTTGTCTCGAGCCTATCGTGGAGTTTCTGCTCACGTTTGCTAAGCGGGTAACTTAGGTATGAGGTACAATTTTTGTGGTTAGCCATACATTATACTTAGCTTAGGAAAAACGCCATCGCCTTGTCGCTGAAGAAGCTATCATAATATCAATGTGTGAGAATACTTGGCTTTTTAGGCAATCATGTACACGTGACAGCGAGCGCTCCGCAATGCACATGTCGGCCTCAAGTCAAGCTGCCAAGCGGCACAACGTCAGTGTATAGAGCAGAAGAGTCCCTCCGCCATCCCTCTCCACCAGCAACGATCTTGTGCTACTCGAACAACACCTCATAATCACCCTCTCTTTCGTCCAACATGAGTTTCCAAGATATTGAAGCAGGTCAAGCACACCCTGTTCGGTCGGCATCGTCGTCCCTACCGCAGTCGCGCGAAGACTCCGACTTCAGGAACCTTCAACATTCACTATCGTTACAAGTGTTCAAGATGAATGCCAATGTACAGGCAATCTTGAAGCTGGTAGATCAACTTGGAACCCCGAAAGACTCTGCGAATCTGAGAAAGACACTGTACGTCATGTTCGAATGCTTACTCCCGTGTCACTAAACGCTCATTCAGGCATGACTTGACGGAATCAACTCGAGCAATGGCTAAACGTGGATCTGAAGATTTGAAGAAACTCTCGACACTTCAGTCCAGCTTGGTGAGTGATATAGAATCTGGATTCAAGTTCTAGTTTCTGATGCCATTTTGTTGAAACACAGCCAAACCAGAAGACCGCTCTTCAGAAGACTTCGCATGACCTACAGATGTCCTTGGTTGCTTTCCAACGTGCCCAGCAAGTTAGCGCAGAGAGGCAGCGCACAGTCGTCCAAGGCGTGAAGTTAGCAGTAGAGGACGAATATCATGATAACGACGAACCTGAGCCTTCGCCCCAAGAGCAGAGACAAGCTCAGATTATGCAGAGCCAACTTTCTCCACACGAGCTTGCGTACCAGGAGTCATTAATCCAGGAACGTGAGGCCGAAATTCGGGAAATTGAGACCGGTATCCATGAACTTGCGGAGATATTCCAGGATCTTGGTACTCTGGTTAACCAGCAAGGAGCCATGATAGGCAAGTAGCGTGTGGGGTGATCTCAGATGTGTGTACTGATTCCCCACCTAGACAACATTGAGCTCAATATATCCTCTGTGGATGTCGACACTGGAGCTGCAGCCGAGGAGCTGACAACTGCGGCTGAGTATCAGCGAAGGGCCGGTCGAAGAGCTGCTTGTCTCACGCTTATCCTTGCTGTCGTTGCTGCTATTGTTCTACTCGCGGTATGTGTCCCATTTACTCATTTCATCCTACGGAATCTAACACTGGATTTCAGATTCTATCCTAAATCGATATACCAGTGTTTGATCCCCGTGACCCCAATTTTAGATATCATACTTAATTGGACTTGAAATGTGTTTCCTTGGTTTATTGTGGTGCCATCTATTTCCTTTCTTCACGTTTGGAGTCATAACATTATGATTTATCGTATGTATTTTTCTGTTTACTGTGGACGGTTATGAGCTGTATGTAGAACGGCTACTTATGAACTTCTCCTGTTGAGCCATAGCTCGCTAGTTGTTGACCGCTTGCCGCTAAGCTGACCTGTGCCTAGAGATTATGATGGCATGGAACTTCACGGGTGGGACGGACTTGGCTATTTTGAATGGTCATCATATCATCGTTGCTGGTGATATCTCACTGCATAGCTTACACGAGATCATTTAATTGAATTACCCCAAATGAATCAATCACATCTGTGAATGTCATCGAAAACTGCGAAACAAAGGGTTCGCTCTCATTCCACGCCCCATGAGGATGAGTCAACCCGCGGCTCAAAAGCTCATAAACACAGTTTTACCCCAACGAAGAAAGCGATTATTCTTGGCCGACGTGCCCAAGGGGCAAGCACGTTAACACCACTCTAGTACACCAGGCTGATATTTGTCTAGCGCCGCAAGATTGAGGCTGTGTATCTCATGTCTTCCAAAATCAGCCACCCGAGTGTTCGCCGAGGCCTCCTCACCTAGCTATAAAGTCTCCACACCATGCTTTCTGGTGACATCTTCCGCCTTGCTAGTTGAATGCGCAGTTCTTCACTATTATCGACACATCACCTGCCTCCGAGTTACTCGGCAACTACAAAGTGATGGCAATGTCGGCGACACTCCTACCAGCTGGTCTCCCTCCATCTTACAATGACGACTGGCCACAAATATTGCTAGAACAGTATCAACAGTACGCCGTCTAACCCTTTCATTCCGAGGCCTGAGCATGGTGATTGATGTGAACTTCCGACCTTAGGTTTTTGACCAACGTATGTCCCACTTAGTCTTGTCAATGCACCTAAGCTGGAGATCTCAAGTCATGATATTAGTGTATGGCATTTGTTTGCATGACCATTCTGGTCTGGGATCATATGGTTACGTTTGATGACGAGGTGCAAAGCTTGTCTCTTTGCTTCCATCTATTCACGAATTTGATTGCATTGGCTAGGTCAAATACGTTTGGAACGGTTCCAATGGTCCTGGTGAGCATCTGCAAACTCAACTCTGATCTCGCTGATACTCACTCGAAAATGTTTACCTTGTTCATCGAAGTCAAGTACCTATTTCTACTGGTAGGGTTCTGAATAGCTTGTAATTTCGAGCAGTGGCTGATTGATAGTACCTCCATCAGAATCGTTACTTGACACCACTTGGGTTTACCGTCAACATGACTGGTTCGTACATCACTTGCGCTGCTTGCCGTTGCTGTTACTGTGAGCTCATGCAAATCATCCAGCGTATCTTCTCCCCGCCTTCTCGGAACCCGTGGGTTCTTACTTGTATTTGAATGGGCTTAACTGATGTCCAAGGCAGTATGAACGGCCTTATCCAAAGAAATGCCAACATTTCATCCGATTTGAAGGCGCGATGACAATGATTGGTATTAATGTCGTAGGTAAGATAGAGCTCGGATACATCGCATTGGCAGGTCGTATTGATTTTGTTGACCAGCAATTATGATGTTCTACCGTGTTTACGTGCTTTACGGAAAGATGTCACAGAAGTCTGGAAAACATGTCATACTCTCTTTAGGCTCCTTTCTGCTAGGGGAAATTATTTTGAACATCTATCTGGTGACTAAAGGCGTCCGTAAGTGTGCTTATACTTCGGTTGATCTAGTCGATGGGTCTAATATCCTCTGCAGCGGTCGCTCATACTCGTGGTGTGGTTCAAGGTGTGCACGCTTGTATTTATCTCTCAAAACATGTAGTCTGATTCACTCGAAAGGTTGCGAAATGGTCTTCGATTCGTCCGTGTAAGCATTCAAGCAGATCTGCCTCTCATATGATTATTCACCGGCCGCACCTGGGAATTGCCTATCTTGTAGAAGCCGGGCACTAGCATCTGCGTCTGCCTGGATACCCTCGATCTACGACACCCTGGTCCTTTGCCTTATCTTGTGGAAAACTTGGCCTCAGCTGGGACATGATTCCCTTATCACTTTTCATAAGTCAACTCACAGACAGTTGCTAGAAGACGGGCTGTTATACTATCTGTATGTCTAGTATCATCTCTTTGCTTGATGAGGGATTGACTCTCAGGGTGATTTTTTTAGTCCGATCCTTCTAGTGAATGTCGCATTGTCCTTCATGATTGCTTTTGCACAGAATGGCTCTCAGAACCTCGTGGCTCAGTGAGTGATCTAGTATAAAGGTAACCCATCATCGTGTCCTAACTACGTATTCGATCTCAAGGTTGGAACTTATGTGAGTGTTCAACTCTTGTTCGATATTAGCGTTTGTCCTTATTTTCTCCGCGAAATCATCTCTCAGTATTACGGTCAGTCCGCGTTACTCTATTCCCGTGTTTCAAGCTGTCTGATAAGGTTTGAACATAATGAACCCTGATACCAACCAGGTTACGATGATGTCCCGAATCTCAATCAATCTGAAGAAGAATTTCATTCAAGGCAAACAAGACATCGACTCCGAGCTAGCTAGTATGCCAAGCCCAGCCAGATTTGCCGCAGAGCAAGTCGCATCTGTCCTCAATATCACCCGCTCCGCTATTCAGGATCCTAGAGAAGGCGACATTCAACTTGATCGAATAAGAATTACTAATACTAGCAGTGGTATGGCTGATAGTGATTTCAGTGTTGCCAGCAGCCCTGATCACTGGAATAAGCCCTCTGCTGTCTAATGTCCTAGCATGATCTCATGATTTCAAGAAAGTCCCTGTATCCTAGTATTAATTTCATCGTTGTATCATAGCATGTGCTTGTACGAACTTTCGTCGCTACCCTTTATGAATTTATCGTTATATGACTAGTCAAACCTTTGAGCAGAAGATGACTTGGAAGCCAGACGCCGTTTGGTACCTTGACTGACCTCACAAGACTCAGTTAAGGGCCAATTGACCTCTATCGGAGAGTTGGAAAAGAAGAGCGATGAATGCAGTGCCTATGGCGGAGACGGCGGAACTGAAAGTCACTAAGTGGCCCGGCACAATATCAAAAGAACGTCTGATTTCATGTGTCAAGATATTGCGCCGGGAGATGTGTGAAACTTGTCGTATGGTCGCCTGATGGTGCATCGAGTTTGTCTCGAGCAGCCGGTTCTTTGGTCGATGCTTCTAGGGAGCGAAGCAAGAGAGATAAGCTTGGTACTGGCGCGCGAACTCCATAGAAGCATTAGGTAGCATCACATTTAGAGGACTGGCGAGAGCGATCTTCAGTTCTATTAAAACCTCCGTGCTTCATCGAATATCGATTGCCAGCGAACGTGATTCGATATTTAATCCAGAACTAGTGGGCTTGGAACTCAATCAACGGATCAATCATGTCCGAAATGTTTACTGCCATCGGGCCTCGTAGACAAACAAACGGGTGCCTCGGATAATGGATTTGCACTGCTCAAAACTTTCAACCTTGTTCTGCCCATCTTTTTAATGACACCTGTCAATGACATGGACGCTCTCGTCCGTTCGTCAACCCATGTGCTCGACGTTTCCTCTTCGATCGCATATCTCTCTTCTGGCTCGAGTCAGCAGTCTCTTGGTCTTCCGACGTGGCCAGCGTTACATGAAGCAAGACATGAATAGCCTGGATTTCTGATGCACTCCATAGAGCGGCATACTGAGAACACATCTTTGCGCAAGATGTGCAGGATATAATATCGATTCAGGAAGTAACACAATCTTAAACTCTAGGAATAACTCTTTTGGTTTCTCTATGGTCTACTAGTCGCCAAGAACTCAGTTTCCGACAAAAAAGGTTCACCGTCATCATGCTTCTGCGATGCCTAGTGTTCTGTGGCCATTCGGCCAGAGGCAGAAAAAAATTAATATCGCTCTGCGTCATAGCCTAAGCCATCAGATGCCCGACGAAACCAAGCCCGCGAGTATTTTGACTCAAATAGCCACTAGGCTTATTCGGGCAATCAACTTAATCGAACACCACATCGAACACCTGATGCGTGCTGAAGCACACACAACCTCGGGCTCATTTACCCTACCTACCCAGCAGCACCCCAGCTACGGCAGCCTTGGGACTCTACGTGCCAAATTCCCACTTTGGCCATAAACGACCTCTGTGTGGGCTCATTTCACCCACAGAAAGAGGTATTCTCTGTTCTCGGACATGCGTAGCTTCATCCTAAGTGTAACGCCGATGACTCACTACAATGTCATGTAATGGTTCTAGAGTGCTTGATATCAGTGCCTCTCGGCATCACACTCATTAAGCTGAAACAATGGAGCAGCATCCTGTCAGTTGTTGTTTTATCATCAAAGCATCATCGCACATATCCCTTCTTGGTTAACCCTGAAAGTGAGAGAATATATTGAGCCGAGCGTCTGTCTGCGGTGGAAGGGTGGTCTTCTTTGTGGGCGTCATAGGTGCCGAGTGAACAAGGTCTATAAATTGAACAGACATGCCCTTGAACGGTAACATCCCTCTCTACATGTGCACTGAGGAGATTCACTCATATTTACTCTATACCCATGCAAACTGACTATCCCAGCGTTCAGATCGATGTCTCCGCACAGTGAGCTTGGCCTATACCTGCATAATCGATGGTTGACACTGAATCTTAGGATCCGCACGAACGTGAGTGAAGAATTGGTCTCGTGAGCAGGACAGGGGTTGAGAGTGCAAAGTACATGGGCTTCGTCAGTTTCACGATATTGATTTGGGACCATATCGCCACTTTCGCTGATGAAGTGAGTCTCATTTTCTCATACGACTGTTGATGCGAGGCCCTGATGACTTTCGTGCAGGTGGAGTACGTATGGAAAAGAAAACTGGGGCCTGGTAGGCGCTCATGATTAACCTCGTGTTCCATCGCTGAGACTCTAGTTACAGTGACATATCTATTTCTGATAGTGCGTCCCTAAATCCCCTCCTAGAAACCTCGAACACTGAAAGAAGCTTACGAAGAACCGCTACTTGACACCACTGGGCTTCATTGTCAACTTACTCGGTATGTTTCAACCCAAGATTCTTGACCTCAGGAGCTCATTCTTGGGGCCCAGCGTACCTCTCCCCCCTGTGGAGGATCAATGAGGTACAGTGCTATTAAAGTGAAACTGAATCTTGGCTAACGAGGCAGTGCCCAGGTGTATGTTCGGACGTCATCCGTAGCTTGATCTTTGTCTGTTTACTGATATATGGACCTCGCAGCTGCGACAGGTTCATTAGATATGAGGGTGCCATGACAATGATTGGCATCACAATAGTTGGTGAGTTATCTGCTTTCTAGAACACCTATAGTGACGCCGAGTCCTCACTATTCAACTTGAAGAGATCATGATGTTTTTGCGCGTCTACGTGCTATACAACTCTCACCGTCTGCTCTTATACGGGGTCGCATTTTTGCTTCTGTTCCAAATCGGAATGAATGGGTGGCTCCTCACAAAGGGACAAGGTACGTACTACATACCGATAAAATTAGATTGCCCAGCCGATGATGTCTATCATCCCCAAAAAGCTGTTCAGCACAACCCCGGATCGACTCTGAAAGGTGAGTATACGACCCTTTCAGTGGCTCAGAGACTGCGGACAACTAACTGGCACAGCAGGATGTACGATGATTTTTGATCCTGCTATGTAAGTTTCGCTAAACTTCTAGATGAGAATCGAAAGCTGATGGGAGTCGCTCAGTAGCGACCTGGCGTCATCGTCAGCGTGGCTCCCGCTGCTATATGAAACAGTCGTCTTTGCTCTCGTTGCATACAGAACAGCTCCCTCGTATAGGATCAGGCGACTGGGATACTCTTCAGTCACCCACACCATGGTGAGATTGTTTGAGGACGGTCTACTGTACTACACGTGAGTGTCAGCTGCAAGCCTCGAAGCAGACTCATTTGACTGCGGTTAATACAGAGCCATTTTCTCCGTCACTCTTGTTCTAACATTGATGATTGTCTCTGCACCGCCTGGGACAAAAAATATTGCCGCTCAGTGAGTTATGCATCTCTCCACTGTTCCTGTGGCTGACTGTAACCAATTTAGACTTGAACTACTGTGAGTCTCGCCTCTTTTTTTATCGCTCTATCCATTAACCAGCCCCACGTATCCCACAGTCTAACGGTGAGTATTCCTCAAGTCGCATGAGCTCTTCAGACTCAAATAGAAATTATAGGTAGCTATGATGTCACGGATAACACTGAACCTAAAGAAATCAGCAGCGAAGCTCTCTGTGGCAGATCCTGACGAACAGGTGACGGTGCACGTCAACCAGAATCTTGCCTTTACCCGGAGCATATGCAGCTCAGCTAGACAACCTGCACCTTCGGTTCGTTCTTACGTGCACCGGGAAGTCCCGTCATGTTATTTTCCCGCTCATATCACCATCAACCGAAGTGTCGACTGCATCATCAGTCCACCAGATCAGGCTGCTTCAAGAGATCCATATTTTCTGGGTCCCCAATACGGAGACTGGCAGCTACGATCGTGTCCTTAAAAATGATTACTGTTGGATCGGTTAGTGTCGAGTAGTAGAAGACAGGCCCCTTTGTATTGTTAGTGTATTTCTATTTTGTGTCTCTGATGAGCAATGGTGTATTCTAGTGTACCGTCTTGTCACCATGCCGCCACAACGACAACCGGCAGCACAGAATTGGCAGTGAATGCCTTCTTCAGGAAGCGAGAATTTGCTGCTCAATTCAGCATCAAAGTGCGAGGAGTGCATATTGCAGGAATGGCAACGTCGGCTTGATTCAGCGAGCTTGGTTTGAAACCTAGAGTAATCCATAGTTTTGGTCAACTCAAACAATAAGGCAGTCGGATCCAAATATCGAATATCATGCTGGAGGCTGCGCGGATTGCATTTCTCCACTGAGCATCTCTGAGTAGTTCTACTGACTGGCAGTGACGCAAGGTATGATATCTTGAATAGTTATTACGCCGAAAACCGGAGCCGTAGAATGGAACACTAGAGTCCTCGGGTGCCAGCATAGCCATAGCCGACTGGAGAAACGGGTACTGAGAGAGGCGACAGGATTTGGTGTTCTCTGCGAGTGCAAGTACTTATAGAGCAGGCTATTTGTGGCTTGTTTGGGTTTGACGCCGAGAAAGTTTGTTCTGGCTCACGCGGGCCGTGGCACTTGGTTGTAACACATTGATGATTGTGGTCAGCGCCGGACGCGACGCATTCTGAACCCAAAGCGCGTTTCTACTCCCTTTCTCTCTTATACCAGCCTCTCGCAGGCCTCTGACTCCTTCCTTTCCCTCCTTTCCCTCATTCCTATCCCCGAACACCTCCCGACACCCACCCGACGACGTTGCACACGATGCACTCTCGAGCGACATCAAGCTCAAGTGCAAAGGGTAATTCCTCAAAGGCACTCAACGACTATGTCTGTGTTTCACTCCTTGAGGTTGTGATACACCACTCATCGAGTTATTTTGCAGCAACTGGGCGATTCACTTGGCAAGGGCGCCTTCGGCCAGGTCTACCGTACGCATTATGACATATCTCACATAGACGCGTGAATGACGACAGTGAAACGCAGGTGCTTTGAACTGGGCAACAGGAGAGACTGTTGCGGTGAAAGAGATCCAGTTGAGCAATATACCCAAGGCTGAGCTTGGTGAGATCATGGTATGTACGCTTTTGATTAATTGGTCTCCCACTGATCGTGGCTTTCAGTCCGAAATTGACCTGCTGAAAAACCTCAACGTGAGGGTCACATCGTCCTTGGACACCTGATGAGTTCGCTGACTCCTGGTAGCACGAGAATATTGTCAAATACAAGGGGTTCGTCAAGACGAGGGAGTACCTGTACATCATCTTAGAGTGCGCACCTTCTTCCTCAACCTTTCCCCTAAACTAAACGTTTATCAGGTTCTGCGAGAATGGCTCCTTGCACAACATCGTCAAGAAGTTTGGCAAATTCCCTGAGAATCTGGTTGCAGTGTACATTTCGCAGGTGCTAGAAGGATTGGTCTACCTCCATGACCAGGGTGTCATTCACCGCGATATCAAAGGTGCAAACATTTTGACCAACAAGGATGGTACCGTCAAGCTAGCCGACTTTGGGGTCGCTAGTAGCGTGACTGCAGGAGCAGCCAATGCTGCGGTCGTCGGAAGTCCATATTGGAGTGCGTATGAACAGAGATTAACTGGTTTTCGCTGGCTCACGCATTTATAGTGGCTCCGGAGGTTATTGAACAATCCGGAGCAACAACAGCTTCTGACATCTGGTAATGCCATTGATATTATCCGCTTCTAGGCTTCGAGCTCATACTCTTATTTTTAGGAGCGTCGGTTGTCTCGTTATTGAGCTGCTCGAAGGTCACCCGCCATATCACGACCTCGACCCAATGCCAGCTCTGTTCCGCATCGTCCAAGACGACTGCCCCCCAATACCCGATGGTGCCTCACCCATCGTCAAGGACTTTCTATACCACTGTTTCCAGAAGGACAGCAACCTCCGAATTTCGGCTAAGAAATTACTGCGGCATCCATGGATGATATCAGCTCGCAAACAGCTAACGGACGGAAAACCCAAGACTGGAAATGATGCGGAACCTAAACCCGGATCTGAAGGCACAAAGAAGCCGAGTAATTATAACTTCGACGAAGCCTTGGCTAAGGTTCAAGAATGGAATGAAGCTCTTAAATGTATGTTTGTTATTCATCCTCAGGTTTACAACGAACTGATCGAGCGGCCCTTTGTCACAGCTCCCTCAAGACCTTCAAAGCATGGACCTCGTTATACCCGACCTGCATCACCATTGCAACGTCACTCAGAGATACCACTTTCTTCTTCTCTTCTTGGGAACTCTACAGGTCCTTCTGCAAGGAAAGCTCCACCGGGACCAAGTGCCAAACAACCTGCACCAAAAGGTGGACTTGGCTTAGTAGAGAAGATTCAGCCGCTTTCGTTCCAGTTACAACCACCTGAGGAACAAACGGACAACTGGGACGACGATTTTGAGGAGGGAATTTCGTTCACGAAGCTGCAAGGTATATCCGTTTCTCGCCTCTTAATCGCGAGTTGGGCCTTAATGTTATGTTAGGACTAGATCGGCCACCTCTGGACGAGGATAAAGAGGACAAAAAGGACAAGGAAGACAAGACTGAGGATCTCAACGCTCAGACTATCAAACCTACAAAGAGCCCCGCTGCACGTTCTGCATCATTAGCGACACCGCCTTCAGGCGAGATGTCACCAATCGTCGAAGACTATTCGGATCTTGCTGCTGAAGAAGATGAAGATTGGTTACAAGAAAAAGTGGCTGACTTCAAGGTACAATCTCCCGTCCCTCTACTCATCCCGTCCTCTCATCTACCCCATTCTTTAAGCTCAAGAATTCCGTCAGAAAAGGCCTCTTCCACCCAGACGACATCAAGACCGTCGGACTCTCAGCCCCTCCAGGTCCCCTCTCCGCACCATTACCGAGCCTATCAAGAAAGTCGTCACGACCGAGTTTAAGCTCATTGGTAGCAATGAACCTTAATGGAGGTAGTGGGAGTCATAGTAACATGAATACCCAACGTTCGACTGGTTCTGCTGGTAGTGGTGGTGCGGGATCATTTGGTCGTGCGGATGCGAAGAGGGCCGTGCATAGTGATTTAGAAGGGTTTGATAAGTATGCAGAGGGGGATGATGAGGATTATGAGGATGTGTTTGGGAAACCGAATGGGACGAGTGAGTACTGTTCGGGCTTTTATGTTGTGAGATTAGTGGCTGAATTTGGTTGACTTTCTGTAGACGTCGAACCGTCGATGCAGAGCTTGAAACTGAATACGCGGTTGTCGAATAAGTCTTGGGTACGTGCAATCCTTCATTTCTTGAATATTTATCTAATTGATTGGAATCGGTAGTTCGGAGCAGATGACTCCGACGAGGAAGATCCATTCGCGGAGGTGAATAAGTTTCCCGTTTTGATAGACCACAGGCAGTGCTCATAATCTTTGATTTTCCAGATCGATGAAGGCTTCTCGGAAGAAGATCTCGAATCTAACCTCCAACGAGACAAATACGCCCGGTTGTGTAATACCGTGAACCAGCTCATTGACGAGCTTACGCCCTCTGCGCCAGAATTCCAACTTCAGAATGCTTGTAACCAGCTCGTACGTTCTACCTCTCTTCCGAGAGTGACCTCGTGGGTTAATGATCGCAACAGATCGAGATTATGGAAGAGAGTCCTGAGATGCAGAATCAGCTTGTTTCGTCGCATGGGATGCTTGCGATCCTAGAGGTCTTGGAAGCGAGGAGGCATAGAGATGTTACGATGAAGTTGTTGCAGATTATTAATCTGGTGAGTAGCACTGAGTTTGCCGAAAAGTATTGTGCTGATTCGCGTGAAGCTCGTGACATCTGATATAGGGTTCCTCGAGAGTTTCTGTCTGATCGGGTGAGTGTGGTAATTATTTCATAAGCTTTTGAGCTAAATTTCATGACCTCAGTGGAATTCCAGTGATGATGGGTTAGTTTGTAGTCAATCAGACATGCTTTGTTCTAACGAAGATTTTCAGAGTTCACCTCCAAGAAACATCCTTCGGATTGTCGCCTCGAGGCCTCCAATTTCATCCGACTGCTCTGTCATACATCCGTCTTGACCCTACAGATGTTCATCTCGTACGTCTATGATTTACTCCTTAGCCAAGTGAATCAAGCTAACGCCCTCTCTAGCTGTCGCGGCCTCAAAGTCCTCGTTGACCTCCTAGACGAAGATTACACCGAACAAGAAGAACTCGTCGTTCATGCGCTCAACGGCATCATCAGCGTTTTCGACTTGCAGAGTCCAACCACAAAAAACGATTTCTGTCGAATGTTCATCCGTGAAGGTTTATTGGACCCGCTTTCCCTTGCACTATTGAATGTGATGGGTATCAGAGGAGAAACGACTTTGGGGACGAAGCTGAAGATTATTCAGACTTTATTGGTGTTTTGTCAAGTGTCACATTCGGATGTACATGTGAGAAATGCACTAGGGACTAGACAGGTCATTCGACGTGAGTATCCGGGATTTACGTTTCTCGCGACTACAAACTGAGCGCTGTACCAGGTCTCCTACGCGCCTGCGAGCTGCTTGAACCGGAATGCCTTGTGCTAATGCTCAAAGCTGTCAAACACCTCAGCATGAACGCTACCCTCCTCGAAGTCCTCCAAAACGCAAACGCAATCGAAATTCTCATCCGCATACTCGAAGAACACTCTTCCGGTCCACATCAAGCCGAAATGTCCAACCACATATTCCAGACGTGTTTCAATTTGTGCAGATTGAACAAGACGAGACAAGAAGAAGCTGCACAAGCTGGAATAATCCCTTGCTTAAAGAGGGTTATCGAGACGAGTTCACCCTTGAAGCAGTTTGCGTTGCCTATACTATGTGATCTTGCAGCTGCTGGGAAGAGTTGCAGGAATTTGTTGTGGCAGAATGATGGGTTGAAGATGTACCTCAAGTTGTTGGATGATCCGTATTTCCAGGTTAGCGCTTTAGAATCTATACTCTCTTGGTGAGCCTATACTCTTCTTCCCTTTTCTTCACATTTCTAACATATGTAACAAAGGTTGCAAGACGAAACAGCACGTATCGAAGACCAACTACTCCTTCCCTCCTCTCTTGAAGCCCTAACGTCCTGCTTCTGCCAATCCAAAGCCAACTCTTTCGAAAACCTCCTGGACCCCTTCCTCAAACTAACCCGGCTCTCCACACCCCTAACCCTAGCAATCGCCAAATCACCACAATTCTTCAAACGCATAATCGAGCGCCTAACAAACGCCCATTCTCACCCTCTCAATAACTCAAACAACCAAACAGGCGGTGGCGGCGGCGGAAAAGCCGTCGTCAGATTAAACTTGTTGAAATTGTTGAGGAGTATAGTTGAGGTTCATCCGAACAGGATGATGCTCGTTGAGAGGTATGGGCTGTTGGACGTTGTTGAGAGGTTGAGCAAGACGGATGGAGCGGTGCTTGTTAGAGAGTTGGCTAGGGAGATTGTGCCGACTTTGAGACCTGTGTTGATGAAGTCTACGTCGACTCCGCTCTCTGCAGGCTCTTCGGGTGCGAATACGAGTGCGGTGCAGAGGTTGAAAGCGAGAGCGGAGAGTATGGATAGGAGTGTTCGCACCAGTTCTTCGCCGTTTAGCCCACCTCCTTCCGCTGGCTCGGTTTCGAGTTCTAGCGGTCGTCGATCAGATAAGGAACGAGAGCCTCCGAGAGTGTTTTCGAGGGAAGGCTCACCGGGTTTACGAGCTTCGATCTCTTCGAGTGGTGGTGTCATACCCAAACTCAAGCCTAGGGAACGTGATCATCATCGTAGTAGTGGCGGTAATGAAGATATCGGAGCAAATGGTACAGAGTTAAGGGAAAGAGAACGCAAGTTGTTGGTTTCAAGAAAGATGAGAAGAGCAGCTTCGGAAGCTTCGCCTCTCAGACCGTCATTCTCGTCTAGTCAACTTCAAGCCTTTGCTGTGCAATACAATGGCAATGGCAATAGCAACGGAAACAGCAACGGAAACATTAGCGGAGCGAGGAAATCTGCTCTTGGCTTCGGACCAAGTTCGAATGGGGTCGGCATTCGGGTATACCAGTTCGAGAAGGGAAGAGATTAGTCTCTGGAGCTGGGATGGGTTTAGGATCGTTCACTTTTGAGAGGAGTACGAATGGACCATCACCATCTGCACCAACATCGCGCACGCCATCCTCATCGTCGTCATCGTCCTCTTCCAGTGTCACAGCTAGACAAATCATTCCGAGAAGAGAGGCTCAGAGAAGCGGTGAAGGAGCTGGCGGGTTGAGTTCATCGTTTGGGGGTAGTGGTTCGTTTTCGTTTTCGTCTTCGCAGTTGTTGAAGACGAGACTGCCGAGACAGAAACTGGACGATGTTGCGTCTTGGTCGGATAGAGATGATGGGCTTGAGACGGATTGAGATGGGGAAGTGGTCGATCTTTTTCTTTGGTGGTTCTCGTTTTGATATTGTACTGTATGATTATAATTTTTCATCGCATTAGAGCAGCCTCTCCCGTCGTTCGTTTGTCCTCTTTTTCTACATATTTACTTGACTACACTCTCCTTTTCTTTCTGATTATTCGACTAGGTTTTGTTTGAAGCGTGTATACCCTCACTATCGTTCATTTCATCTAGGGTCTTTATTCACTTATTGGTTTGACTGTTGGGTCGTTTCGCTCGCTCACACCCGCTCAGCGCGTTGGCCGTTGAGATGAGGTGGCAAATGTAATATAGAGATTATACTATTCAATAGATACCAGAGTGTATATAAGCACGATTCTAGAACAATTATCAGCGACGAACGCGGATAAAAAACATAGCGAAGCTCACCAGAACTATCGGCGAACGAAGGGGATCTGGAAACCGGAAACAAGCGCACGAGCACGGTTCTCCGCCCCAAGACCAGTCGCATTCGTTACGAAATGTATATGCATACCATACATCTTCGGATACGAATCCTGGTTGACTTCAATCTGGGGGAAGAAACCCATAGCCTGTGGTGGTAGACCGAACGAAACAACACCCGAAACCGAGCTGGGAGAGCTCGAGCTCGACGACTCGGGTGGTAGCACAACACCATTGAACTCGCGTAACCTCGGGAGTACGAACTCGACGAGCGTACTGATGAAATCATACATGCTCTGGCCCTTGAGTACGACTTTAGCACCGACAGGAACACCAGGTCTGATCCATCCTCCAACACTCTTCTTTCCGCGTACAAGTTGTACTCCCTCGACTTTATGCCTACCACCAGCTTTATGACTTTCGCCCGTCAGAGCGCGTAAAGCCATGATAGCACCCAATAAATTACTCTTGCTCTGTAACGCTTCTTTCACCATCGAATGAACAACAATTTTCTCTAGTTTGATCACGTTATTCGCCGTCGATGGTGGTGGTAGCTTTTTACCGACGCGAGAACCACCGACAGGAGGGTTGTAACGGTTTTTGGCGTATGGGTCATTGGGATCGAATGTGAGGCGAATCTGACGGGGTGTAGGACGGGGCAAATGTTCGTGTTTGTAGGTCATGTACATGAGGTCGTCTTGGAGGGTATTGTAGTAGTGGTCTTCGAGTCTGCATGGTGCATGTTCACGAGTTACGAGCTTTACGGGGGGACGAGGGAGACCTGTTGCTCGGTCTTTGCGGGGGTGAGCGCGAATACGTGGGGGGCGACCAAAACGTGGTAGAAGTGAGGAGACGCTGCTTTTGAGTGCGGCGGAGGCCATGGAGGACCGCTTGGCTTTGGTGCGTCACTGCGTTCGGGATGAATTTACATTCGGAAAAGTTTTGATGTTTGCATGCGAAGGCGTGGCCAAATAACGCGTGGTTGCTGATTGGCTGGAAGTTACCGGCTACCTTCTGCTCACGATGTCGGTTATACTGCACCGGAACCGTTCGCATCGTTTCACTTCCATCCATCCACGTCGTCGACGTTTCTGCCATTAGTACCTTTGGCTCATACAATGGGAGCTCGGATGCAATTTTCAGGTCTCAACCAGCACAGAATCTACGACAGTCTTCCGGAGCTCTCTAGAGCTCTCTAGATCTATTGACATTCTCTGGAGTTAGAACGGATTGCACCGTTATAACTCAAACCTATAAGCTAGAATTATAGCACACGCGTTTACTTCGCGAATGGCAGCGCGCTTCTCGACTTTAGGGTCGATTCTTGTGGGGCGGGAGATGAACCTTAACTGCCAAGAACGCAACTTCTCTTTAGCTAAACTGAAAACGGCATCGTCGCATTCCGTTATACTTTTCGTCCGCCTCGCGAGTATAAAGCTCTCTCTCCCCCTGGCTTAGAACACCTGTCAATCCTTCCTTCTGACCCCTCACCCACGCCCCTGCCACACTCTTACTCTCAATGTCGCTCCCTTCTGGTGTATACACAATCACTGACACGTCCGACAATTTTGTTGGTCTTGACCAACGTGATCCAGGCACTTTGGGATTTATTCGCACCCAGAGCTTGGTTGACAGCTTGCCCGTTGTTTTGATGAAGGACAATGGGCGCACGAGATGGAACATCCGGCAGATTGCAAATGGAGCGTATCGTTTAACCACCAGCACTCAAAGTGAACCCTTGGACCCGATACCTGTTGTCGTCGGCCCAAGTAGAGAACTCGAGGCTGTTGTTGATCCCTCACCGGACGATTTCTCTGATGCGTGGCTTTTGCAACAAGTGAACAACCATCCACCTACATATATGTAAGTGTTGTGTACTAGGTACATGTTTCTTCCATTGGCTTAAGCTCGCCGCCTATCCCATCAGAATCAGACACTATCCCGATTCAAACTCTGTCTGGACGGCACCTACATTCGCGTCGAGTAATCCCCAACAAGTACGTGCTTACTTCTGACCAACACTCATGAAATAGTCCTTATTGGTTCTTGCCTTTGCGTCAACGATAGATCTCTCTTCAAGACATGGGCCGCGGGGCTGTTCAACAGTTCAGGATCACACCTTTTGGTGCTTGAGTGGAGATAGACGGAGGATGTCTCTTGAACCATATGTACTTGTTATTCTCTGTACATGGTTCAAGTTTGAATGACACGTAGCGATGATGCGTTCTACCCTAAGGCTGCACATCAGATTCATCAGATTTCCCTCGTGATCTTCGACAGAAGAACTTCTAGGGCTTTTCATGAATGCGCACTTGGACCTTTAGATCTGTTCCTCGTTCTAATTAACTTCTTTGATCCCCGTGGATTTGAATATCACTGGCACTCAAAACGCGCTTTACTCGAGATTAAAACGACGGCCTCGAGCACCATGGTATGTAACTCATGAATACGAACACAAGTGGCAAGCAGGAGCAAAGTGTCATCCCAACCGGAAACTCTGAACGCGCTGAATGGGTTGATACCGACAAGTCAAGTTGAACTTAGCAGTTACCACACGGCATCGTTGCTGCCTTTGTGCCTCACTTCCAAAATTTCAACCTCACGCCATCCTCATGATTGTTTTCATAGATTACATACAAATGAGGCACATCATTGTGTAGCGCACTCGCTAGGCTGAATACGGTACATAATGGTAGCCACTAAGTATGGTAGCGAGAGCTCTATGAACCCTGGACAACGTGTTAGACCTTCAACTCAGCTTGTCAAGGACGGTTCTCAAGTTTTCCTTTCCCCACCACTTCCACTAACAGATATTCAGTGTTCTCAACCTTGCTCCAATGCCTCTCCAGTCCGGCAAACACTACTCAATCATCGGTACTATTGATGACCAACCTGTCGGTGTAGGCCAACCCAACGTCGGGGGAGCCCAAGATTTGTTGCCAGTCGTTCATGGTCCCCAAGTTCCTGGTGTAACCTGGCTTCTTCAGCAGCTCAGCGACCGCCGCTACGCCCTGTTCGCAAATCTCCCCGGGACTGGTTTGTCTTTGGTGCCCATCGGGGTAGACAGAAGCAACAATAAGGTTTTCGCCCTATTGAATCCGTCCGCGACCAATGCCCCTGGCCAATTGGACCCAGGGTCACTGATTGCACAGTCTGAGTGGATCATCACGGAGGTACAAGACTCGAATACACTAGACACGTACATGTGAGCAGCAATATACCAGAGCTGCTGCTGAACTGACGCCTGATGTTATTTATGGTTAGTATAAGCCTCTTTGCAGACGGTGCAGATCTAGTCTGGCAAGTCAATGACCTGTTCCAAGAGTCCGGACAAGAGCAGGTTCGTGGACCAAATTCTGCGACAATATAGAAGATGGAAGCACTGACGACTCCGTTTTATACGTCATAGATTACCCTCCAGAATAATCAACAAAGGCTGTTGAACCAGTGGTTCCAGTTCAAGCTGCTCGACGCTTAGTTCACACATCATGACTCGCCTTTTTGCTGTATCTTCCATTATGAGGCTGATGCACCACCGTATAACCATTGAAATTCGCTAGAGCCAAGATCTTGTCTTCGGTAGATCATAAAGGTGTTTGGCGTCAGTTACTCATATACATTGCCGTATACGATGATTCTATCGAGGTCAGCCGCCGCTGTCCGAACCGTGATGTATGAGAATCAACTCGCTAGACCAGGTAATGAGCTACCTACCTCCGTTGAATCCAGATACCACGATTGAGTTCTTGCTTCCTTCATTGAATGTTACATTCAGCGGCTGACTGAAGATAATCCCGGCATTTCCACTCCTTTGTCGTAGAAGTACAGATGGACCTCCGTTCACTGAAACGGAAGCTGTACGGTTGAGGATGAATGATTGACCTGACACGCCTCGATTGTCACCCCCTACACCGCGGCATCAGTATAAGTCCCGCTGCAAGTCGTCCTTCGTCAATAGACGCACATAGTCCGTCTGGATTGTGGTAGTAAAACGAGACCCATTGGGGCTTGCCTGTTCCAACAATGTTGTTGATTGTCACCGTGGAATTAGGAAAGACTAGTTGGGGTTCAAGCCACTCAGATTATTTGGTTCTCCGTTTGAGTTGAGAACCATAACCCTTACTATCTGTGACGATCCCATGTCCAGAGCACGTTGGCTAGAGTTTTTTTAGAATATTGGTGTGAGCTGGATCTTGAGAAAACTTTATAGTTGAAACAAGGGCTCACACAAACGGTTTTGTAGGCAGACCCATTGACAACACCGTTTTCTGCTTCATAGGTGCGCCCTTCTGGAAATGTAACTTGGCCTGTTTTGGTATCAATCGTATATAAATCATGCCAGTCAACCGTGTAGGAGCCAATGCGGTCGTCGACATCTGCAGGCAGCCAAATATACCTGAAGGGGACATCAGTCATACGAAAGATATCTCTACAACGAGGAGAACACACGTGCTGTCGTATAGATCCTTTGCGGTCGTCCACTGATCACCGCAGTACAGAATTGTTGTTTTCTTGGTTCCTTTCACTGCAAAGGTCATCGTGCTCTGAGAATTGAAAGTTCTTGTTCCGGAGCTACCATCCAAAGCGCAAGTTCAATAAACGGAGGCGTACACGCCTGACGGATACCCACGGTGCTATATAAGACTGGATCGACCAAGGTCCAGAAATCTTCTCAGCTGAGAATACAACGACGTTGTTCGGCCTGTAGCCCGTTTTATGTGACATTAAAACGTAGTAGTCGTTTCCGGAAACACTATCGCTGGGGCCTCTAAGTCAAAGTCTATGCAAATGAATACACAGTCAGCTGTGATGGCATGCTTTCCACGGTGAAAGTTACCTACCGAGGAACGTATATACCACTTCCTCCACGTCAGTAAAGTTTGCATTCATTCGAGCAATCAAATTGTCGTGGGCTGCTGGATCATCTCCATTGCTATATAGCGCATATGCAGCTCCTAGCGTCTTTGATGGGTATAGACACATCGTGAAGTGTGTGCCCTCTCACCGTCAGTGTCCTGGAACAACCCAAAGTCTTGACTTGTTCCTCCAAGCGGACTGATCACTTTTTGGAACTCGTAGGGGCCTAAAGTAACCGCATGAGCCTTTTCGCAGCCTGAAATTAGGCACTCACCAGTGATGTTAGGACTAGTGGCGATCCCTTGTCTCAATAGCCCGTATGTCGAATTGTCCGAGTGAAACCAAAGCACCCAATTTCTATTCACAGGATCAAATACAGCCTTTGGCCGCTCAGCAACTCGATCTGGTGCAATTTCTGTTCCTGGTATAGGAGAAAGTGCTCGGCCCTCAAAGTCCCAGTTCAGCAGATCGGGTGAAGAATACACGTTGATTCCCGAGAACAGATCGGTGTCTTCTTGTCGTTCGTTTTGTCCAAACCAATACCATTTTCCATCATGCTCGACCATACCACCAGCATGAGCGCTGATTACCTCCCCCGAGGTATCGTACCATGTCGCACCCGGGACGATGTACTTGTTCTTTCGACCGTAGGCCTGGAGGACACAGACAGCCGCAATGAGAAGACCAGAGAAAACTCTTTTCATGGTCAACGAGAGCAGTCAGATAGAGAGAGAGAATGTAACAGCACGCAGAGGTATCTCTTCTTAAATATGTAGATAGATATAAATATGCGGCAGGAAGCTCAAGCCTGCATGTGTTCCAGGGTGTCCGGTAATAGACCCGCGGCTAGGGAAAAAATCGTCAGAAGCAAGGTATGAGACGACATAAGAATCATCGAGTGGGACACATGTTACTTTGAGCCCAAGTTCCTTCGAAAGCCAGGTGACATGGAGGCGCAAGTTAACAACTTCTCGGCCGTCGTAGGATCAGCCTTTGCGATTCTGCCGGGCCGGATCGGCCCGGGAGCGTAGACAAATTCGATGTCAAGGGCTCCGACTCTCGGTTCACCATCACCGACATCTTGACTCTGTCTGAGGTCTCCAATGAGCGAAGAGACCAGCTCACAAGGTTAGTACTGACTCTGTAAACGTGGATGATCACACAAATTGTTTGTGAAGGAACCTTTGCGCTGTTCCCTCATGCACACCACTTCACCATTACAAACTCAACAATGATTGGCAACATCAACCAGTCAAATGAAGCATTCTGTGAGTTGCATTGGCGTCTCGGCTGGTGATGAGAGGATTGAGCTATGTTCAGTGATGGATACCTTAGGGAAACACACACTTCAAGGCGCTGAGTTCAACTCATCTGAGCGCTACCCTCCACCTACCTGCCATCCCGGAACAAGAGTCGACCTTTCCGATCGCATCTGGAGATGGGTAAACAACACGACTAGGGAAAAGAGGATATTGTGGCTGCACGGTCCTGCAGGCGTTGGGAAATCTGCCACTATGCAAACGGTCGCAGAAGAGGACTCTGACTCACAATCACCCGTGCTAGGTGCTACTCTATTCTTTTCTCGACCCAGCAAGCGTGATGACCCGCAACGAGTTTTTGTCACGATTGCGTATCAGCTTGCAGTCAAGTACCCTGAATATCGACAGCACGTCCTTGGGATGCTTACTGTTGACCCGAAGCTTCCTACAAAATCAATGAAAGAGCAGTTCAAGCGGTTAATCGCCCAGCCGTTCGGGCATATGGAACTGTTGAAATCTCACTACGACACCGTGGTGATTGTAATCGATGGGCTAGACGAATGCAAAGGCGAACAAGCTCAGCGTGATCTCATGCTGCTCATCGCCAAGTTCAACCTCGACTTTCCCTCCAGTCCCCTCATCTGGATCATTGCGAGTCGACCAGAGTCTCACCTTCAGGTTTTGTTCTCATCTGAACCTCTTCAATCAACCCACCTCGATGTAGACATTCCCATCGACTCTGATGAAGCCTGTCGGGACGTCGAGCTTTTTTTGCGTGATCGGTTCACCGAAATCCGGCAAAAATTCCCTTCCTCGTTTTTGTTGACACAAGAATGGCCTCGCGAGAGCCAGTTCACCAAGCTCTCTATGAGTTCCTCAGGGCTATTTGTCTTCGCATCTACGGCCATTCGTTTCATTGAAGACGAAGGCTATAACAATCCTGTCATGCAGCTCGAAAAAGTGCTTGCTGTGATTGACTCAACTACACCTGTTGAACTGTCTGTTCACCCACTCGCATCGCTTGATGGGTTGTACGCTTCGATTTTGTCAGCAATCCCGGCGGACGTATATGAGTCCACGAATGAAATTCTGCTGCAGTTTGTGGGTGAATCGGGGATACTGAAAGGGTGGGATTTTAGTGAGGCTTGCAATTTTCTCGGGTTTTCTCAACCGCGAATATTTTCTTCCATTTCAAAACTCCATTCTGTCTTGAAAGTGCCGCGTCCGGACAATGCTCTATTGCGGGAATTAATGGTGTATCACGCCTCGTTTACCGATTACCTGAACTCGCCTCGCTCCGGATCCTTTTTCCTTGATCCTTCCCAAATTCGATTACATGCTCTCTCTCTGAGTGTGCGGGTCATGAGGGAGGCACATTGCGAAGGTTAGCTCTTCCGGGAGCCCTTTTCGTTCATGATCTAATACCGCAGATAGCTGAATCGAATGTCCGAGCCTCACGCATATTGATTTCTTGGCCTTCCCGCGGGCAGGATCCGCAGGACCTTCAAAGACGGATGGCCGCCGAAGCTATACAACTTTTTAACAACTTGTACGAAGCACACGGTTACGAAGGCAGCCCTGTAGATTTGAAACTAATTTCTGCCTTTTTCCGCGATTTGGAGTTCCCGACGGCATTTCTGGAAACCTGTGGCAGATCATTCTATGTTCTTATTCTCAATAGCTTCCTAAAGACGGTACGCTCTTCGCCCCTTCGAGGAATTGTACTGGTGACATACTAGTGAACTAAGCGAACATTTGCACTGCTGGAAGCATGGGGAGTGTGTCAAACACTTGCCATCCGGTGTTTGCACACAGAGGGTCTCGCAGTGACGGATGAAAGGGTGTTGATTCACTTCAATGTGTCTAACACCCAGGGTATACCACCATTTAGGGAGTTCATAGGCACCTGGTGTCCTCATAATCAAATCCACTTAAACGTATGTTAAGCTTTTTATCATCATTTAATCAATTCTAACACTGGTGTACTCTCCGTTTTCCGTACGCCATTGCAGGCATTGGCGACAGCACAACTTGCCGAATCGGCGCGGTGGTTTTCTACGGAAGTCTGCCTGAATGAGAATCCAAAGTGGAAGGACCATATACTAAGACACATTAGAACGGTACAGGGAACACAACCCAATTACGCTATTACCCTGCTCGGGAGGGGGGACAAGCGCTGTGCATACGTCGCTCTCAAGGAAGGGGACACCGCCTGGATATATATCCTCCCTTATAGAGACCCAGGGCGCAATTTGTAATGTCAACTACTTAGACAATATCAACTCCCTTTCGGAACAATTTTTTCAATACAAGCATGTTTGCAAAGTAGAGCCACATCGAAATATCAGAGAAAGTCCCTCATGAATGAGCTTTAGCCCTCACTTCACGCCAAAACTCCTCCCATCGCGGTGCGCGCTCCTTCCTGGCCTGTTGCACAGCTCGAGCGTTATCCTCCTCCTCTTCTGCACCGAATCCATTCTTCCTTCCCTTTGACCTCACATGATACATCTGCAGTCTCGATTTCTGGGCAGAGTCACGCTGTTGATTCGGGTCGCGTGGTCCGACGACCGATGGCCGCCGATCGTGCCCTAATTCATGACTCCACAAAAAACTAAGCTTGCCCTCTCTCCATGTCTGTCGCTCTCGGTCTCGGGGTGCCCCCGCACACGCCGCACGCGATCTCAGTCTCTCTGCCGACATGGAGAGACAACGTCGGGTACGAAGAAGGCGAACAGCGGGTCGTCGACGCGATGATCTCAGGCTACCCGCGCTTCTTCATCCACCTCTCCATCCGCCGTCTCGCGACCGTCTGCGAGCACAAATACGCCGTGGGCAACGAGCAGTGCATGCTGTTCCCTGCCCGTGCTGTCGCCGAAGAATGTCGCGACTTTATTCGCCGGAGATCACAGACTGATTTGCAGCCGAGATTAGTTCATCTGTTCATCTGTCCAGAAGACGTCCAGCCTACGCCTGCCAACACTGCCGATCTGCACATCGTCCTCTTTCCCTCCGACGCGTTCGGCCTTGCGAAAGAGTTCTGGCAGCACACAGGCCTGGGAATATCCTCTCGCCTGGCCGAAAAATGTCTTTCCCTCCTCCCGGACGACTCCAAATCCTCACCGCCCCTTCGTCCCATCGCACGTACCCACAATCGCCACTACTCCGTCAAAGGAACTCCAAAAACCGCATCCACATCCCCCATTCCCAACAGTACGCCCACCAACCTCCCAGCAGACCTACTCTCCTCCGATCACACGACCTACCTCGAAGAGCGCTACGGCCGAAACCTCCCACTCTCCTCTGCCGAATCAGCCAAACGCGCTCTTCGTCGCCGTATAGCAGGCACCCTCATCCGCGACGAATCAGCTGATTGCGATGATGAACCATGCGCAGGTCAAGAATCCACGAAAACTGGACCTAGTTCGCGAGGTGTGAAGAGCGTTACTGAAGACGATGTGTATTTGTATCCTTGTGGCATGGCTGCTATTTGGAGTGCGCATAGGCTGTTGAGGGAGACTAGACCTGAAGGGAAGAGTGTTTGTTTCGGGTGAGTTTTGTTGATACTCTTTCAATCGTCTAGTAGAGCTAATTGGGGTGTAGGTTCACATATACCGACACGCTCAAGATACTACAAAAATGGGGACCAGGCGCCCATTTCTACGGCTCCGGACTCGATTCCGATATCGAAGCTCTCACTCAGCTCTTGGAATCCTCCGCCCCTCCACCAGGCGTCCCACCCATCTTATCTCTATTCACCGAATTCCCATCGAACCCTCTCCTACGTTCCCCCAATTTACCAAAACTCCGCGCGTTAGCTGATGTATACAATTTTCTTGTCGTTGTGGACGAGACTATTGGGAATTTTGTTAATGTTGATGTGTTGCCTTACGCCGATGTCGTTGTGAGCAGTTTGACGAAGGTGTTTAGTGGGGCTAGTAATGTCATGGGCGGCAGGTAAGCGCTTCTCTCCCTCCCCTCCCCTTCTCTCTCGCACAAACTCAGCTAACCTCGCCTTGTCTAATAGTCTCGTACTAAACCCCAACTCCAAGCACTACCCCCTCCTCAAACAACACCTCTCAAAAACCTACATCGACACCTACTTCAACGAAGACGCCATCTACCTCGAACGCAACTCGCGCGACTTCAAACACCGTATCTCCCAAATCGACAAAAACACCGAGTCGATATGTGATTTTCTCTACTCGCATTCCGTCGCCGGTGGTTACGATTCGGCGAAGGCTGCGATTAAGGCGGTGTATTATCCGAAGTATATCACACCTGAGAATTATGCCTTGTGCAAATCCACCACCGCCTCCCCGACTTTACCTAATACCGGCAACTTTGGCGGCCTCTTCTCACTTACATTCACCACCCCATCGGCATCCAGTACATTCTTCGATTCCCTTCCATGTTACAAAGGTCCCTCCCTCGGCACCAACTTCACACTGGCGTGTCCATATACTGTGCTGGCGCATTATGGAGAGCTGGAGTGGGCGGAGGAGTGGGGTGTGGAGAGGGGGTTGGTGAGGGTTAGTGTTGGTTTGGATTTGTGTCGACCCGAAGAGGGTGGGGAGAGGGGAGGGAAGGGGCTGTGGATGGGTTTTGTNGAGGCTGTTAGGAGGGCTGAGGAGGTTGTCGCGAGGGAGGGGAAGAGGGAGTGAATTGATTTTGGTTGCGCCGGTTGATCCGTTTCGCCCAGTTCTGTTGCTCTCTATCTATCTATCTCTCCCCCTAGGTTCCTCGTGATTCTGTTCTTTTTCCTTGTTTTCGGCTCCGGATCCTCCAACAGGATATAGCATTTTGTATCCAACTACAACTCTTGCTCACTCTCGGGACTTTTTGCTTTTGTGATCCTCCAACAGGAATTTTCGCGTCCATCTCACCCTGCATTGATATCCATCTTCGCATTTGTATCCAACTACAATCACCTCTCTCTCTCTCCATCGTATATCCTCCAACAGGAGTTCTCGTGTCTCGTGCATTTGTATCCAACTACAACAATTTCTCTAGTTGTCCCTACATGATAGTAGTATTTCTTGATCTCTTAGACGAGAGTTCCAATTCTTCGACTAGAATATCCACTTACAAGCCAGGCATTTTATCACCAGGCTCCAGCCTAGGTGCCTTGAATCGAGAAACTGGTCAATGGACGCTCGAAGAGGGACCCTGAAACACGTTTTCAAGTCCTGAAAACGATGACCTACTGGCTTCCCGTGATATTATTGCTCCTCCACCACAAAAGAAAATAATGCAAGCTTCTCCGCTCCGCCAACCAAATCCTAGACTAGGCGGTTTGGAAAGTGAGCCTGGATTCTTGACGACCTTGATAATGTCGGCGAGCACGGCTTTGGTAAAAAAAATGGATTCACACTGAACCCCAACTGCGGATCCGGAAACGTTGCCCTCTAACCGGGTGGAGGTGACTGTCTCTACTACGACTCGTCGTTTGATGTTGGCACCTTGTTCTTGTACATAGCATGTCTATGTGGCGTCCTCAAAGAAATGACTGGCGTTTAGCTAAGGGTTGTGGGCTGTGAGAATCTTCGAAATCCCTTAAATTCTTTCCACAAGCTTCCAGTTGACGTGTCAGGCCTTCAGGTCTTGACTCTCCCCTCCAAAAACGTCATGCCACATATTGATGACTTTCCCCCGGAGCTGCTCGAAAAAGTCGCCTTTTTCATCACAGACAAGCATACACTCGAATGTGCATCTCTCGTATGCAAATCCTGGGGCCGTGTTTTCCAAGAATTCCTCTTCGAGCGCATCACCATGGGCTTCAATCCCAACAAATGGCTTCAGGGACTCTACCACTCCGATCCACAGAACCCATCCAGGGATAGGCTACTATCTTGTGTTCGTTCTCTGTTTGCCTGGAACGGTCGGACTGGGAAGTTCTTCGAGTATCCGTACGAATGCTACGACCATGCTACCATCAACGTCACATTCCTTCCCATGTTCCAGTCACTCACAAACTTGACCTCGATTTGTCTCTCGCACGCTCCTTTCGACTACGAGGAGCTCTCGATCTCCGAGACACGTTCCGTGGTTGGAATCTTCGGCTCCCCAATTCTACGTACTATTTCTGTACACGCGATCTTGGCACAGGCGATGTTTCCCCTCTGCATTCTGCCATTATGTCCGGGCCTGCGAACCCTCAGCCTGATTTACGCAAACATCGACTTGATGAACGGAGGAACATTCCCGGAATTTACCGCCAATGCTGCCAAACTCATCGGCATCTACGAGGAGCTAGAAGGCCAACCCGACAAAAGCAAATCGAGCTTGCGTGAAGCATTGCTAGCTAGGCTCGCAGACACTCGCGGTCTAGGACCTACTGGAATCTCTGAGACTAGAAGGCTTCGCCGCCGTCTCAGTCTTCACTTCCTTCGCATCTGCGAACATTGTGGAGATCAATGGACGCTTGGAGCTGGATTACACGGAACCATTGGATGTAGGCTTACCCCCTCCGATGGGGCCCATCAGCCCTTTTGTTCAATGTTTGGAAAACCTTGGCGGTAATATCACAGAGCTACACCTACATATCTCGTGGAAATGGCATGGTATGTCTTTTCTCTTGATGCTGATAATCCAGAAGCTGAACATCACGCCAGCTGAACCATTAACTCGAATGACGCCGAACTCGCAAATTCTAGCCAACCTTCAGCTTCTGGACATCAAGATCAGTGCCCTCAACGTGACATCCGATCTTAGCTCCGAGATTGCCGGGCCTATCAACGAATGGGTCGTCCCATTCTTCGAGTCCCTCCTACACCCTGAACGCCTTTTGCACCTCGGGATCGTCTATGAGCTACTTGTCTCTACTCACACACAGGGTCCCCCAAGCTTGAAGAGCTTGAATGAGGCATGGAACCATCTTGACAAAACTCTCGACATTGTCGGCTTGGAGGCCTTGGAAGATTGCAAAATTGCCCTCGGTATACAAGAGAGTGACTACTCAACTCCAAGGTGTATCCAAGCTGATCCACAACGGGGTCTCATTGGTGATCGAGTGTTTTCATCCATGTTTCCCAGGTTGTTTCCAAAACTGCAAAAGCAACAAACTCCTGTGATGATGGGCTATCTGGTGGATGAGAAGTACAGAGATCACTTTTTAGTGTAGAAACCTAAATAAGTTTGCTGTAATCGGACTTGGCATCAATATCGAAGCTGATATGGTTCCTCCTGATAAATGCCTCGACTGTCTTCTTCACCAATTCGTTAACCAACAGATCTGATCCTCGAAGTTGACTAGTATAGGGCCCATTCACGCTCACGTAAGGGCACTCAAAGAGGCGCAGTTTGGGCAGTCTGATACTTGTTTCCAGCCAGGCGTTCTGCTTTGAGATGTCAGCTCGGTCATTTCAACACCTGGAGAATAAAGAAAGTCAAGTAGTAACTGACCAAAGTATCCGAACAACCTAGAGCTACCTCTTCGGATGTGATAGACACCCAACAACGTAGATGCTCCAATTGCGTGCATGCGGCCAGGTGATTCCACTGTTCCGTAGTCAGAATCTTGGACCATGCTGTTGTTGAGTTGCCACCGATTTTCAGTAGTTTCAAACTCTGCTTATGGCAGGGTAGAGCCGCGGTAAAGAAACGATGGACCAAATCTAACGAATCATCGAGAGGGTGGTCCGGCCTCATAAAGAGCTTCTCGAGACCGGAGAACGAAGTCATATAGTCCATCACTCCGTCGTGATTCAGTGCATCAATGTGGATTTCTTTAAGGTGGATTTGCTCTTTGGAGAGCATCCTGAAGACACCACCAATGTTTGATGTAGCGATAGGACTTGGATCCTCCCTGACGGTGAGTCGTTCAAGGTAGTGAAAGTGGCGTACGCATTTCCGCCACGTAGATTCATCAACAACAACTCCACGAACCTCAAGCGCCTTCAGCTTCAGATCGAGACTGAGACCCAATGTCGCATCGAAGATCTCTTCGAGCCGCAAGCCCTCATTTTTGGGCCCAGGGTATACCCTGAAGGAGAAGGCCTCAATTTCAGGAGAGCGCGCTAGTAGACGGGATATTTGTGATAGAATGGATTTATCTAGTCTCTGATAATCTGACCAGACAAATTCCAACACGCGTAGACCTGCAATGGGCTCTAGTGGGAAGTTGGGATTTGGATCCTCCTCGCTCTGAGGGCAGATGTCGACGTGGAGCTCCTTAAAATTCGGCAATGCTCCGAGGGATTGCGTGAACCTTTCGATGGCGTGATGTGGGTAGCTTTTGTCAAGTTGATCTCCAGTTAAACGAGCATTTGGAAGCCGATGAGTCCACCTGAAGAAACAGATTAACATACAAGTACTCGTACTCGCTTGGGACCAGGGAGGCGGGAGCAAGGTTATGAATCACAGCTTACGAAACACAGTAAACATCCGAAGCTACATTCAGCAGCATACTGAGAAGGTTGAACCAAGGTTTCCTGTCGCTGCCAGAATATGTGGGACTGATAAAAACTTTGAGGTTCTTGAGGTTCGTGAAGACAGAGGCATTTTTATCTGTCAGCGCCGCGATTAGGCTGTCACATCGCAATCCTGGACTATTCCTCATGTATATCTTAAAAGTTGAAAAGAGTATGGGAGTAATCGTGTCGTTAAACCTCTTCGATACCAAGCGTAAACTCCGGAATTTAGTATCGATAGGAATCTAAAGCATCCTGAATATGAATATTACTCCTCAGCCAGGGCAAGCTCACGTATTCTATAATCTTGATTAGAACCTCCTCAGGTATGTCGTCAAATGTGAGTGGCATCGCTCAAGTGTCTAGTCGCAAAGGAGCTCGGAGAGGGAGATACTGATGCAGAAGTCCCTCACGAGACCTCTCTAGTGGCACCGACAGTGAAACCGCATCGGTCTAAGAAAAGAATACATCTGAGCTCAATCCATCAGAGAAATCATTTTTTTCCGATATATGGATTTTACCTCGCGTGAAATGTCATCAGTCTGATAGTACCTGATAACCACTGATAATACGTTATGACGTTGCAATCATGCAGCGAGGCATCGGTCAATTACAATATGCTTGTTATAAGGTTCAGAACCTGCCACCAGCTACAGGGAAGTTCATACATCATGCCGCCTCAAGACAATTATGGGTGCAGGATGCTAATGCGATCTTGAGCCTCAATCAAAATGCTAAATGATTGATAATGGGCTGATAATGGCATGCGAAAGGTTGTGTCTCATGGCCATGGCCCGATAATTTGTTATCGTCATTTATACTCATGGCTCCAGGCTACCGAGTGTCACAACTTGAACTAATCTTTGTGATTGCTAGTCCATCCGATGTCTGGGAGTGTTTCAGCGCCAATTTCACTGAAGTCAATCGGAGATATCTGATTCAAAACAATGGTCAATCCATTGTCTCAGCGTTAACTTTATAAATATAGTAATACATGACTTCACAACTTAGTTTGGGCCCTCAAGACAATACATTACAGGAAGGCCGTCTAAAGAGTATCATAATCATCATCTTCATCTTCTGAATCATCTACCGAGCCTCTGTCACCATGATCATCATGATCACCACCCTTTTCTTTATCACTTAGGTATTCCTCCTCCTCGTCTTCAATTACACCGCGCTCCATCTCGTGATCAACCTCCTGTCGTGATTCTCGTACGTGCACTTGACTCGATGACGTTGTGCCTTCTTCTCGGTGTCCAATACCTAGACCAAGATACCGCATAACCATATCTCGATCTACAAATCTGAAAGGTAATTAGTGACAAAATCTGATGAAGAAGGGTAGACGTACATGTTTACATAGTAGTTAAGCCAATCTTCGGACATATCTCCATCAAACCGAGCTTCTGTAGGACCCTCATAATTTAGTAGAGTCTTAGTGCGCCCTCCAGAGAAAGTCGGAATCAAGTGGCATCCTCGAATGACATGGGAAGGGTCCAGAAAACTGAACGCAAACTTATCAGAGTCGGGGACAAAACCTATTTTTGGAAGGCGAGCTACATTGTGACCCGAAACGTAGTCTGGCTCAACACCCAACCACCGCACCCAGAGAAACTCCAACTTTCTCCACCCCAGGTTCAGAGATCGAGGACCTGTGTGTTGTACCTCTGCGTGAAAGATTCCGAGCACGGCAGCATACCAGAAAGGATGGGAGTTCACTTCGAAATTGGACTCGGGGGCAGCGACCATGCAATATCGGCGATTCCGGGGATTTAGAATACTACAATCGCATCGAACGTCATATGTAGTATAATTGATGCGAATGGTCTTGTGACGGAAAATAGTGTTATTACGAATTCTTATGGAGTTGCGATCGTCTTCGGTGAAGTCATCGTGCATGTCGGCGTCAAATTCCCTTCCCAAAATACGACCTAGTAGATGATCCTTCAGTTTGGAAATGAAGTTCTGAATGATTTATGGACTCATGTTAGTCAAGCTTCACGTGAACGGAGCAAAAAATACATACTCTCTTTGCAGGGTCCTTTGAATTCTCACGCACAAAGGCAAACAAATTAATCGGGCAGTCGTTGTAGGGTGCGATGACATGGTGTTTATTGGTGTGATCAGCACGACGGGTCTCCTGAGTTTCCTTACGTTCGGTATCACGAAAGTGGCAATTTCGGCTATATTTCGCTCCTATCTGGTGCATTGGGTTCTTCTTATTTGTGAGACCATAAAGACTCTTGATGGTTGAGTGTGCTTGTTCACCCTAACGTTGGAATAGTTAGTCTGCGTAAGTATACTGAAAGATCAAACCTTACCAGCTGGGTAGAATAGGAGTCGGTGGAACCAAAACAGCGAATTTGGTCCACATAGTCACCCATGAAGTGAAGTTTTACGGTTGCTAGTGTGAAAGCCTTTGAACGACGTTGCCCACTTGTTGCAGTAGCAGTGCTTGGACGGGACGATTGATTTGCGGCATCGTGACGTTGACGAGCGGCTGTTTCTCGGGGAAGCTCAACAGTGGAAAATGCGACACAGGTGCTGTCGCGAAACTGTCGGATGAGAACGCCAAATTCTTGTGTGAGTTCACCCAAGATTTTCAGTGTTGTGTCGGTATGCATTCGAAGCTTGGCCAGTGCATGCCACTCAGCAAGGCAATACAAAAGCTTCATGACGTTACTGTTGTGAGGTTCAGGTAACAGTCCTTCGAAGCACGGAATGGCACACTATTGAGACGTAAGTATTGTAAAACTCTTGACGAATATTTCAGAAACTCACCTGCAATAAGTCTTCGAAGTCGCGAGCTGCCATCTTCTTCATCTCCGATGAATTCGAAGAAAATCGGCGGATGCCGCCATCACCAAAGGTGTCAATTCGCCGATATCTATTGAGGTATATGTCAGATCAAAGCGTTGATCTGATTCAAATTCAACATACCGTTCATCCAAACAGACAACCAAAGGCTCAGAACTAGTACTCGCAGCATGTAAGATCCATACAAGATGGGTGAAGAGGCTCTTCCAGACTCCAAGTTCAATTTCATGCAATAGGTCTACGGTAAGCATACTTGACGGATTGAATTGGCTTCCTAAACAATCAACAAATGCATTCTACTATGTAGTCAGTAATCCAAATAGGCTGAACATATATGTAGTAACTCTCACCAATGTAGGTACCCCTGAAAACTCTCGCAGCGATTCATCGACAGCGGCACCTCGAACAGGGCGGCCATGATTATATATGGCTCGTCAGGCGGCTGCAACTGAGGCACCATGGTATGTGCGAATTCTAGTAGTTTGGATGTTCTGGTCTTCAGTAGTGCCGAGGTCTTGTATCGCGGTCTTCGGTATCAGGCAGTGGGGACATGGGCATAGTCCCTTGTCACGAATGGTTGCTAGGAGGACTCTGTTGAGCGGCTCAGCGATAGCGGGTGACGTTTATTGTATTCTACGACTTACTTTTCTGGATAATCTGCCGAGTAAGTGAATATACGTGGGTAGATACGCCGTTCCATCCCATCGATGCATTTTATCACGAAGCCGTATTGATAAGCATGGAGGAATTCGGGATCGCTGAGTATCTCGCGCCAAACGTTATGGAAGAGCTCGCGACGGCAGTGGGCTTTGATGTGGGGATACTGACTACGCCAGGACGGGTGAAAGCCAGCAACGAATTCGTCAAAATAATCTGGCAGCTGAACGGGAAGATCAGCCTACTGGAAGTGCTGGAGAAATTGTCGCATTGCACTCACCGATGGAATATAGGCAAGATGATGCAGCGCGCCCGAGCTGGGAGTTGAACAAACATACTTGGACAAATTTCCAAGCATCATGTAGATTGGCCATGCCTTCGCATTCCCAAAATCGGCGAGGTGGGTCGCATCTGAGGAAAACATAAGGGCGGCGACTACTCTCTCACGCCTGCAGCCCAAGTCATCATCGGGTAGGTTACCTGGGCCTTGAATGCATTCGTGCTCCTCCAGGAATACATCTGATGAATAGATCTCCCTGTAAACCCTCTCCGATGAGTCTGGATTCATTGCTCGAAAGACTTTGAAGGGCGAATAATGAAGAAGATGTGCATTAGGATCCTTAAAAGCTTCCTCAATGACAGACTTCAAGTTTCTATGTAAGAATCCTGGAACCGTAAAATCCACCGGCGGATCTCCACTTTTACCAGACGGAACCGATATTACTATAGGCGACTCCTTAAACTGTCTCCATAAGTCTGAATCATTAAGAGCTTGATCAAGTCGATGGTTTTCTCTCCGAGCGTCGAACCCAACTAGATCCTCTGCGCGAAAGTCGGGCGAAAGGAGGCAGTCACGAACCAATGTGTTTGCCTCTCCCTCTGATTTCGAGGGAGTACCGTTATTCAGCCAAGACATGACCATATGCATGGTCTTGTTTGGAAACAGCCAGTGGGATGGCTTGGACGGCTTGGGCGAGGAGCTGGATGAAGTAGGAAGTGGTGGGGGAAGACAGGTGGAATGTGAATTCTGCTGGTTTGACAAGTCTTCCAGCATGAGCTGCCCATCAGGATCAGCACTTGGGCGACTGGAATAAAGCCACCAGAGCCCAAAACTGTTGGTGGCGGTCTTGATATGGTCATGTAGAACTAGGTTGACGTGACGAATGTGAGAGGGTGGAGTTGATGGGCTCTGATCACCGGGGGAGTCTGGTTGGGAGGAGACTAGCTGAGAGGAGTCCAATTGAGAGGCGGGAAGTAGGGCCTCGGGGAGAAAATCGACGAATCTCCGTGGCAGCCGATAGCGCCGTCGAGGCCGTCCAGAGGTAGTGGTGGGAGGATCAGGATTCTCAGGCGGGGAAGGTGGATTCAAGGCGGGGGAAGGGAAATCTGCCGGGATATCATGCTCGATATGTTGCATGGGAACGTTTGGTGTGGTAGCGGAAGAAACTGTTGCTGTAGCCATTGACTTAACAGGCTGACAACGTGGTTAGTGAGTCCACGAGAGCAAAGCACTAGCTAATGCTTACCTTATTTCCGCCTCTCACCAGCCTCAATAATCTCACTCGAAAATTCTCTCCATCTTTGAGAGAACTCCATGCTTCTTGTGATCGACGGCGCGAACGAAGAAAGTGCGAGCATTCTGCCTGATGTCAATCGAGGGATGATGATTTGTCGTATATTTCCTTGCAAGGGGGCACACAGCAATATTTGCTAGAGGAGCTCGGCATGACTCGAGCTATCCTGGAGTGAAGGTCAGTGAAAAAAGGTGAGCAAAGTTGAAAAGAATCTCACTACCGAACAAGTCCTCCTTGAGGGTCTGGGGGATGTGCGCAGAGAGAGGGTGAGACAAGATATCGGAACACACAAGTCCGAATGGCTGCATTCTGGTACCGAGATGTCGTTGTCGGGAATTGCACATAGGGCGAGGGGCACGAAGGCAGTCGCGGTGCATGATGATTCCCCAAAAGTGACAGTTCTGAATTCGTGATGTCACACCTGATCACGCGCAGGGTTCACCGATCAACAATCAACAATCGACGTTCGACGTTCACCGGCATCGACAAGCGCCCCCCTTCCTGAGCCTGAACGATGACCAGGCCTCCGCTCCAGGTCGACTAGTCCATCCACAAGCAACTGAATGGTTTTAGCTGTAAAAATGGAGGTCGGCTCCTCGCACTTGTCGGATCTTTGCCAGGATGTTCCATATCCTTCCTAGGTGAGTTCGAGTTTACGCATTTTACGCCTTCATTGGGATCGCCGCTATCCATTTCTCCAGTTTAATTCAGTCGACTCGGTCCGATAGAACGACAGCCAGAGTCCCAACCTACAACTTCTCGGGTGGACTCTTGTCTTAAGAACTGAGATTACGGATGCTCGCCAACAACGACATGTCGAACCCTTGGTCGAACCTCACTGGACCCCTTCTGCTTACTCGCGAATTTGTCTCTCTCCTCCCTGACGATACTCTTGTTCATCAACTTCCTGTTCATCCTTCCGACCACCTTACCAGCCCACCGGATGTTCGTCGTCTGCTTGTGAGGACATATGCAGCCTGGGGTAAACGGCTAAGCCATCCTTGATTGACTTGGTACAATAAGCTGACTTTGTCTCTAGATGTTACTATGATAGGTCCTGGCAATAGATCTGAACCTGCAGACAAAGAACTTGGAGAGGAAATGAGTAAGTCACCCATTGTTATTCGACTATACTACCCTACTTACAAAACCCAGCCCCCACTGAGATTAACTCCTGTTCCGATCGCGGTGTAGATACTGTCAATCCTGATACCGTCCCCGGTCGTGATGAACAGCACGCAGATATTATCATCTCTGACTCTGATTATAGCAATTACATGTTTGACTCTGATGTTGACGCATCAGCATGTAAGTCACCCAACTTTTGATGTGCTCCAAAATGTATTTACAGACTTGACCAGATTTCGTTGAGCTTTTCAAGGACTTGGACATGCAAGACTGTGCTACCGGTGTCACTGCACCCAGTTCAGCTTGTGTCGGTGAGAACATAATTGAGGTATGTCGCACAAGTTGCCTTCTCTAGTTGACCTCAGCTCACTTCAATAATAGACCGTGAATACTTTGTTCAGCACCACTCCTCCTTGCGCTAGGCGCATCCGTGCTAACTCGTTGAACTTTCCACCTCCTCCCCCGATCAGGCGCATCCGCCGCATTGGTTCAGTCCCCCTGGGAGATTATGAGTGCAATGTTTTCGAACCATGCCTACACCATGAGGATTTATTTGCAGCATTCGCTCCTGCTCCTGTTAGTGATGGGATGGATAGCGTCAAGTTCCATGTTTGACCATGAACTTCGGCTTCGAAGGTTTCCATACAAGTTCTTTGATTTAGTATCGACAACATATGCCTCCTCTTTAGTGTAACAGTATCGTTGTATCTACGTTTTGTAAATTCATATTGCTGTTTGTTTATCACAAGCATGTTGTGCAATTTTTGATCCAATTGACGGAGCACTCAAGCTGACACCCTCAATGAACAATATTTGCTATGCTCGCACATGGCCTCGACGAACACTAATTGCTATGTGAACCCGAAACACTAATTTCCGGTACGACGATTCCGCTCCGATGACCTGTGTCTTTGATCTACATCTATTGAAACATACTGTGAGGGTCGAACTGCGTAATTTGTTCCTGTGACTCATTAGTATTCCGTCAACTCTGCATTCTAACTACTGGACAAGTAGGCTTATCCTAAAACTGCCTGATGTTGCCCTCTGCCCACATTCTAAGATGCCCAAAAAAGCCCAAAAAATGGCGCGTGTTTTTGTCTGCTTAATTGCTAATGGCAACCTCGCCGATCAAACTTTTTTTGCAGTGAGTTAGCCAGCCAAACTCCGCCGTGCTCGGTACCGGTACTGAATGTGAGAACGTTGAGCTTACATATACTATCCACGGACACGAACCCAGAAACCGCACATCTCACAATGTCGCCCTCTGCCCGTACTTCATCATCTCCTTCACCTCCCGCCTCTCTTGAGGACAAAGTTGCTTCTCTTGAACGTCAACTGCAAGAGCGTAACCAGCAGCTTGCTGCAGCAACATCCACAAAGAAGAAACAAATCGTGTAAGCTATGGGGTTTAAGCTCATACTGCGAGTCTCTACTGATTTTGTTGACAGCACAACTCAGACCTTGGGACGCAGTATTCGTTGACTTGTGTCCTGTTTTGGCAGTATCCTAACAATGATGGGAGAGGCTGACTGGCGCATGCTCCCTGAAGGCTTCAACGATCCCGAGATTGAAAACCTTACCCTTGAAGAAGAGGAAGACCTCAAGCGAATGTGAGTGCAATTGAATTTAATCTACGAGACAGTAAATAACTTTCTATCCAGACGTGATCGCCTTTTCACCGGTTTTACCTTACTGTTGAATCTTGTTCCTCAAATCACTACAGTCCTCCAGAGTCCTGATCTTACAGCCTTGACGACATATGCCACTAGGGTAAGTGATAATAGTTTGTCTGGTATCTCTACTCACACCAAGGCTTGTATATCCGTAGCTTCAGGACGGTGCAAACTCAGCACGAAGTGATGATATATCACGGATCAAGATCGACCTTGTCTTCTGGCTGAGGAAACAATGTGGAGCTAACCCCCTCAGTCCTGACAACCGCGACAATCGTGGCCTACAGCATGATGTGTGTGGCCACTTGTTGTGTCCCATAGATTTTGATTGGGATGATGAAGAGTAAGTCAGTAACCTTGAGTTATTTCGTTTGCTCAACATTCCCTGATCAGTGTAAGAGCTGCTATCCGCAATGGGACATCAACCTTCAATATCAACGATAGCTTTTTCCTCCGGTGCTTATATAAAAACGAGGCTGGTGACACAAACGACCTTCAGGCTGGATTTCTGCGCCATAACCTGTTGCTAAAGGTGAACCAGTCTACTGTGTCTAATGGTCGAGGAGAGTCAACTGACCTACGATGTGTCATCTTTCTAGACATTTCGTGCAATTTTTCTTTCTAATGACGACTTGGAGAACAATTTTGGTACAGAGGCTGAACCATCAACCCAGTGGTACTCGCGAAGGAAGACGAAGCAACGAGGACCCACCAGAGCAAATGTTGCTACAATTCTCAAGATGAATGGTAAAGTAACCAGTCGTTCCATTGCTTATACAGCAGTTATTGTAAGCCTATCAGCCAATTCCGAGTTCAAATGCATCATATGATCTAATCGGAATCTCGTTTAGCTTGTCTTCAACCTCACGGATGCTGTCCAATGGACAGAGTGCCACAACGGTTTCGATTTTCGTGCTTTCTACGAGTTTCTGGTGGACTATTTTGAAGAGCCTCAGGATGCGAGCTCACGACGTCATGTCAATGCTCTTCTTCAATACTGGAATAAGTGAGTCAACCGATCTTGAATTCACACTGATGATACTGATAATAGACTTAGGTCAGTTTTCCCCAATCGCGTGACCGGTGGGGATACTCGCGCATCTACGAGGAGGATGGCTTTGCAGCGCTCTGGTGGTGATATGTTGGTTGCCTAGTAGTCTACAATCAATGTTCGATCGGTCCGACTGGTTGATGTATACTACATATAATTTATTGTATATTTTGAATGAATTGTTCAATGGCATCTCTGGCTGTGGATTATGATGTATTCACATGTATCATGCTAACGGGGAAGGTGTGCACAGACGGTACTTCTGGACGACATCCCAGCACAATTCCAGGCAATGCTGAACACTGTCCTGTCAGGTCAGACATCAGAATGAATTATAATACTCGACTAAGACTCAACACACATCTGTGAATGAAGATTGAGAGGGCGCGACTTCACAGGATGTAGTCAACATCGGACAAGGTTATCATAAAATATATATATTGTGTGCTCTTCTCGAGCATGTTGGACCAGGTGTTTGTACGTCTTCTCCGAACACGATGGCAGCGAGAAGCCAGCTCCACTCATCATGACTTCTGATCAGAAGCTATATACAGACTACTGAATACACGATAACAAACGACCCGAACAAACCTCAATGGTCTAAATTGACAAATCTAAGACTTAAGGGCAGCAATGACAGCACCGTCTCAGCATGGTACCTCTATGGTACCAATTATGAAAGCTGCCTGCGGATATATTGGGATATGAGCTCCATTATCAGATTTTGATGATATTGTAGCTCCGACACTGTCTGATACCGCTCGACACCTCTGATAACCTGTTGTCGTACTCTTAGTATTTTTCTGATGTCATTGGTTGACGCCCGGACTATGTTCTCCGAGTGGTGCTGAGGTGATCAGATAACTTCTTGGACAAATCGAGTTGGATTTCAACGCCCTGTTGACACCAGACAATACGTGTACTACTCGACGACACTAAGGACTATAGTTTGAAAGGATTAAGCGGGAAGGTATACTGGTGGGCTTGTAAGTTATATATCAATCTTGGTGTGACAGATATACATACTCGTGGAACGCAAGGTTTATCAGGTGCATTCGCGATCCACAATTGTATTTAGTGGTGATATTTGACTCGGAGTTTACTGGGCACGGGTGTGAACTGTGATCGATAAATAATTTATTGTCAGTGTTACTTATTTCAGAAAGGTCGGTCAATACCAAACGCATTGTTCAGACTCTGAGAGCAATTATACCTCTCCCCAAACTTCCAGACAGTGCACAGAAATGTTGCATTCCAGTAAAGATCTTCCGATCTAGTTAGAGCGCAGGAGACCGGACGCCCACCATCTCTTTTATGCTGCCTACGACCTGATAAAGAGAATGTTGGAGCTCGATGTTTATTTGGAACTAGGTATCGTAGAGCTCCTAGCGCAAGGCCTGCTTTCACCGACATTTGTCTCGTCGATTCTTCTGGGCCGGATCGGGGCCTGAACTCGCCTCGCTCCGGATCCTTTTTCCTTGATCCTTCCCGAATTCGATTACATGCCCTCTCTCTGAGTGCGCGGGTCACGAGAGAGGCACATTGCGAAGGTTAGCTCTTCCAGGAGCCCTTTTCGTTCATGATCTATTACCGCAGATAGCTGAATCGAATGTCCGAGCCTCCCGCATATTGATTTCTTGGCCTTCCCGCGGGCAGGATCCGCAGGACCTTCAAAGACGGATGGCCGCCGAAGCTATACAACTTTTTAATAACTTGTACGAAGCACACGGTTACGAAGGCAGCCCTGTAGATTTGAAAATGATTTCTGCCTTTTCAATTCCGCGATCTGGAGTTCCCGACGGCATTTCTGGAAATCTGTGGCAGATCCTTCTATGTTCTTATTCTTAATAGCTTCCTAGAAACGGTACGCTCTTCACTTCTTCCAATAATTGCATCGGTGACATACTAGCAAATTAAGTGAACATTCGCACTTTTGGAAGCATGGGGAGTATGTCAAACACTTGCCATCTAGTGTTTGCACATGGCAGAGGGTCTCGCAGTCACGGACGAAAGAGCGTTAATTCATTTAAATGTGTCTAACACCCAGGGCATACCACCATTTAGGCAGTTCATGGGTATCTGGTATCCTCATAATCAAATCCACTTAAACGTATGTTGAGGATTTTGTCACCATTTAATCAGTTCTAATACTGATGCACCTTCCGTTCTTCGTACACCATTGCAGACATTGGCGACAGCACAGCTTGCCGAATCGGAGCCATGGTTTTCTACGGAAGTCTGCCTGAATGAGGATCCAAAGTGGAAGGACCATATACTAAGACACATTAGAACGGTACAGGGCACACAACCTAATTACGCTATTACCCTGCTCGGGAGGGGGGACAAATGCTGCGCATACGTCGCTCTCAAGGAAGGGGACGCCACCTGGATATATATCCTTCCTTATGGAGACCCAGGGCGCAACTTGTAGCGCTAACTACTTAGACAAAATCAACTCCCTTTCGGAACAATTTTTCAATACAAGCATGTTTGCAAAGTCGTCGAACGTGAAGCCACATCGAAATATAACAGAAAGTCCATCATGAATGAGCTTTAGCCCTCACTTCACGCCAAAACTCCTCCCATCGCGGTGCGCGCTCCTTCCTGGCCTGTTGCACAGCTCGAGCGTTATCCTCCTCCTCTTCTTCTGCCCCAAACCCATTCTTCCTTCCCTTTGACCTCAAATCTGCCGTCCCGATTTCTGGCTGCTTACCGGGATCGCTACGTGTATCACCTCGAATTGTCGGTGTTGAAGCCAAAACAGAGGGTGAAGCAGCAGCATGACCAAAAGCGTCTCTCTGTGCAATGGCGATCCTGTCGAGAGCTTTTATCAAAGACGGGGTAGCTGAAACTGGCATAGAGCCAGGAAGTGGTATAGCCGGTGAACCTGGTTCAGCTGTTACGCTCAAGCTGCCAGAATGGCGCTTAATAAATGCAGGACTCCAACGACTATGAGTCTGATCATTGATGTTTGCTCGAGATTGACGCTGACTGATGCTTGTCAGATCCTCTTCCTCATGGTCAGAGTAATCCGGCATTCCATTAATCACACTGTTACCATGGTTGGAACCTTTGAGCCTCTTAAGCTCGGTTAACTCGGCGTCGTAGTCAATCACGAGAGGTTTCTTAGGGTCGTCAGAAGTGTCGATAGCTGTGGATTTCTTGCGCAGCGCTTTAGGAGGTTCATCGACCAGGGTAGGAGTGGATGAAGAGTAGCCCAAAGGCGGGAATGTGATTGGCGAGGCTTTGATGTCGTCAATATCCTCGTCATCAGATGAGCTGAGCTCGTCGAGTGCGCCAAATTTGACAGGCTTGCGTTTGCGCGTCGTCGTAGGCTGGAAACCGTGTTTGCGAGAATGAGAGCGGGGCTTCTTGATTACGCCGCCCGCGAGAGATTTCGTGAGTGGAGGGGAATGATCGCCGAGTTCAAGTTTGAGAGGTGCTTCTGAATTGGCTTTGAAGTCGGAATCAGGAGGGAAAAGAATGGGATCGCGTTTGTCACGATTGAAGAAACTCTCCCAGAATGACTTGGGAGGTTCAAAAGTTCCTGCTCTGTCTGCTTGGTTCGGGAGGTTAGCCATGTAATTGGCGAGGTAGTGGTCCCATTTCTAAAGTAAAGATATCAGCAATAGTCTGAGCAAACATTAGGGTCTAATTACCTCGTCAGGACATTCGCCGAGCCAATGACGCAATGCCCAGTCAGTGCCTGCGCCGACAGCAAGGAAGACACATAATGCAGCACTGAGGCCCTTTTCTTGACCCGTACCCCAATCATCTCCGTCTTGGAGCCAAAGGCGTTCCCAAACGTTAGCCCAGGCTTCCACCTTCGGATTTAAGAGTAAGGATATGGATAATATGATTCCAAAGGCCCCGATCGACGACGTGCAGAACCGTAAAATTGGGTGGAGAAGCCAGGAATGGAATTTGGGGACAAAGTAAAATAAGAGGACAAGAATTGTGAAGAGCGGGACAAATATTGCCATCAGCGCAACCCTTGGTGTGAGGGAGGGGTGGATGATGACACAAATTGCTAGAGATGAGAGGGCACTAGATGGGAAGAGATTAAGATAATCTGCAAGTGCGTTCCCTGAGATTGACTCACCCTCCAGTTATTCCGGCCATAGTTAGGGCCGCATAACGATAGCGACCGGCCAGAAGGGTAGTAAATATACAGACCAAGATCCATACAGCAAGGAAGGAGTTGGAAGATAGCGGTGTCGACGTGGTCTTCGTCGGGATAACGAGAGATAAGAAAGTAACCGAATGTACTTTGGCAGGAGATAAGTGTGCAGCTAAGTACCAATTACAACAGAGAGCTTACAGCCTGTCGCGTAGCCACAAGCCAGACCACCAACTCCCCCTTCAAGAAACCAGACAAATTTACGTTTCTTGTCCTTATCAAAGGCCCCTGGCAGGGTGGAGTAATCGGTACTAGGAGGAAACGAGCGTGATCGATCGAGCATGAGGAAAGTTCCGGCAAAGTTAAGGACAAGAGATAAAGCCAAGAGCGGTAGAGCGTAAGCAAGAGAATGAGGAGTAGAAGGAAGCAGAGAAATAAGATTGGGAGAAGATGACATTGTGTACAGAAAGTCGTTAACGAGGTCGTTAGTCGTTACTTGTCGTTAGGTCGTTGCAAAGTATTTATGGAAATTCAGAGACGTGAGGGTATCGCAAAAGAGAGGAAAGCGTCCTCGTACTTAGGAATGCCGGAAATTCCTTGAAGTGAACTCGTGCTCGTCGTGTGTGAGGGGTTGGCGCCTCTCCACCCAAGGTTCTCTCCTTCTGCCCGATAGGGGCTGTTTGGTTAGAGCAACAAGTATAAATAAAGATATCAGACCACGACGAAGCAATTTGCCGGCAAATCACCGAGTCAGGCTGCAAGCCTCTGCAAGCTCAGTCCTGCGAGTGCCTGTCACGACTCACCACCTTCAACGCCGAAAGACGACGTCTGTCTTGACCACTAGCGTTCGATGAACCTTAAAGTTGCTATAATACAGGTTCGTGAGCCCCAAGCAGACAGCGAGTCGGCTCGTAACTGCCCAGCACTCAAACGAGTACCCAAGCCTCTTGCTCCAAGTACTAACCAATGGCCCAGGAACCTATCTTTCCTTTGGCGTACGAACGTAGATATGATTATGTCAACAAGACACATGTGTGCAGGCTAATTTCTCGTAGACCGTTTCTTTTGTTCTACATCTCTGCCGATGACGCGGCGCTCGAACGGTTGCAGATCAGATCTATCAGATTTCGACCCAATGTTTCTGCTGAGCAAGCAAGCCGCCTGGCTTCTCCTCAGTGCTTCAATATTTCAATCCTTGTCGCTGAACCGACTAGTCCGCTTAAAACGGAAGTAGAGCCCCAAATTTGAAGCCGGCATCAAGAATCGAATGCTCATGACTGCGTGTACCTCGGCACGCTCTTCACTCGACCACAGCTCTCTTAGTCTCTGTCAATTTGAGGTCTCGGCAGCTGGACGCGTCATCGTACCAAAGTCTGAGGAGACTTAGAAGCTCGCCTTACGGTGGAAGTCAGTGAAACGTTCACTGAAGACCGGCCGATCATCAAGCATCGTCGCTAATTCTGGCAAGTAAGAAGGGATGGTGGAAGGTATAGGGAGATGATGCAAGTGTCAACTTTATCGAATCCTCCTTCACAGCCCCTAATTTCAACGTCGAAATCTCATGGACAACGTTCCACAACTTCCACAACCCGCCCTCGCGAAATATCGTGTCTTATCGCCTAATGCAGGTGTCCCTGTTTCTCCATCCAGCTTGGCGGAATGAGCTTCGGTGACTAGTGGGACAGGATGGGCGCTATGTCGAAGGAGTCGAGTTTCAAACTCCTCGACGCTTACTTTGACCTCGGTAGAAATATCATTGACACTGCTGTGGACTAGCTAGTTGTCTTTCATTCCTCTGCCACTAACGGTTTCCTGATATTTCCTCCGACCACCAGTCGAAATGGCAGTTCTGGGAAATTCATTGGTGAATGGGCGGAAGCGAGGGGTATCCGTGACCAGCTCTTCATTGCCACTAAAATGAGCCTTGTTAGGGAATCAGAAATACAAAACCTATTCATCCCTTCATCAATTAATATTCTGGCAACCGCAAAGCCCATGATAGGAGTGTCAAGCAGAAAGTCACGGTTCTGCACTCAGGAACTAGCACCAAGAATATGTTCATTTCAGTGGAACATTTCCCGGAGAGGCTAAGAGCGTCGTACGTTGATCTGTACTACATCCACTTCTGGGATTGGGTGACGAGTATTGAAGAGGTACTCGCACAGCAGCAGAAGGTTCTATATCTGGTGCGAATAGCCATCAATTAACACGAGAATGTACTCTAGCTCTACTACAACGATGCCAGGGTGTCAGTGATACGCCAGTCTGAATAGTTACCAAATCCAAGGCCTATGCTCGCCGCCATAGTCTCGCTCCCTTCAGCGTATATCAAGGTCTTTGTTGCGATGGATCGCTCATTTGAGCGAGAGATCTTCCCGATGGCCCGGGCGGAGGGTGGGACTCGGTCTTCTTCATCAGCGGACCCGTACGCTAAAAAACTATATAGGACTCGCATTAGCTCCTTTCAACATACTTGCAGGTGGCAGATTCCGGACAGATGATGAGCAAGAGAAGAAAGTCTCCAAGGCACTCGAGAAGGTCGCTGCTGAAGTTGGAGCGAAACATATTAGTGCTGGTACGTTTGGTCGTTGGTCATCCGATTTTTTTCCGGTGTTAATAGGGCTTTCGTAGTCGCGGTTGCATATGTGATGCACAAGACAGCTCATGTCTTCCCAATCCTCGGAGGGAGAACGATTGAACAATTGACGGCAAACTTGGAGGCGCTTGAGATCAGACTCAGCGAGGAGCAGATCAAATTCTTGGGAAATGCAACAGAATTCGAAACTGGCTTCCCCTATTCTATGATTGTGAGTAGCTATAGCTCGATGCTGTCTCCTGTTCTAAATTGGTCCAGGGCGATGGAACCGTCCATTGGCAATATGGGATGTCCTATGGCTCCTACCCGGAGAAGCAGCCACTCGCCCCACCAATTCCTCCTGCACCTAGGTCCACATCAGAGGAGGAATGGTGCGAGATGGCGAGAAAATTAGCGTTCGTAACAATGGCTGTAAATATTTCCTGAAATGGAATGGCATTGGTCTGAGATTATAATAGTCATTGTTCTAGAGATTGAGAGTTAAAGGGTGAATACCTTGAAGCCAGCAAATAGGGAAATCAAGGAATGAGGTCTACCGAGGGCTGATCGCTTTATCGTCTTATGATAAACATTTGCGAGGCTACAGAAATCCCGCGTTGTTTCGCATTGAAATTATCCTCGCGAGAACGGGAGGACTTCCTGATAGCATCAGGCATGAGCCGCGAGCGTCTCGGTAACCGATAGTTGCCGTTCATCTAACAATAAAATCAGTTTAGTATCCCTATTTATAGCTGGTCTATATCAAGAAGCCGACGCCAATCTAATTCAACGTTCCGCTCCTAGAGACCGCGTCAGCATCTCGGCAAGTTGAAAAACGACCTATGCTGATTCATAGACGTGGTGTTTCTATCAGCTCGAGCTCTCGGCAGGAGGACGCGTAACTGGACTTTGCCTCTGGTGACTCATCTTCCGCGTTTGGTGGTTATGGAAATTTGAGGGAGTTTTGTAAATTCGAAAAACCTTGAGCTAAGATAACTTGAGAATCTTGTTCACGTCGCTAACTTGGAGCCTGTCCTGAAAGATAGCGGATATTCTTCGGCACATTGTGATCACTCAGGGAGCAGTCGTACCGTGAATCATGAATCAGGGCTAAGTAAAATGTGGTCTTTGACCTTGACCGTATCAGCAAACCGACCATGCCCAACCTCGGAGCCGTCGTCTTGGTTGGGCTGCAGCTAATCAAGATCAGAAAGATGAGTTCGTGAGTTGACCCTTGGAGATAAGGAAAACGTGTGCATCTGACTCAATTCTTGGGATAGCTTACTGATCCTTACTGATCGAGAGATCATACGCCCTCGGCCGTGGGACGAATTTGATGTTGCAAGCTCTCCAATGACCTCAAGCGTTTAGTCAGTCGAAGGGCACCTACGACTTCCAGTGAGAACGATGAGGGCCCGTAAAATGTATTTAAAGGGCACAATCCTCACACAAGGTCTCTCAATTCCTTCCCCCTCCAAAGCCCTCTAGTATCTCGAATCAATGGCCAACGTTCCAACTCCCCAGTCCGTCCTCGCAAAATATCGTGTCCTGTCACCCAATGCTGGTGTCCACGTCTCTCCCATCCAACTTGGTGCGATGAGCATCGGTGACCAGTGGGGTAAGATGGGCGCCATGTCGAAGGAGTCGAGCTTCGAGCTGCTCGATGCTTACTTCGACATGGGTGGAAATATCATTGACACCGCTGTGAATTAGTCCGTTGTTCTTCGCTATCTATTATTTCGACGTATTCCTGATATCATCTGTTTCCAACAGCCAAAACGGTAGTTCTGAGGAATTCATTGGTGAATGGGCAGAAAAGAGGGGCATTCGTGACCAACTCTTTATCGCCACGAAGGTAAACTCAGCTCCTCTGAAAGCATGTCAAATCAATACTTACATGTCTATTCCCTCCTTGATTAGTACTCCGGCAATCTCAAGGTTCACGACGACACCGTGAAACAGAAGGTCCTACTCTCAGGAAATAGCACCAAGAACATGTTCGTCTCCGTCGAGCATTCTCTGAAGAGGCTGAGGACATCGTACATCGACCTGTACTACATCCATTTCTGGGACTGGGAGACGAGTATCGAAGAGGTCATGCGATCTCTGAACGTGCTGGTGCAACAGCAGAAAGTCCTATACCTGGTACGAAGAACCATCATTCGATCATAGAACGCATTTTGATTCCACGACGATGCTACTAGGGTGTCAGCGATACGCCAGCCTGGGTTGTTGCTAAGGCTAACGCATATGCTCGCCACCATGGTCTCACCCCCTTCAGCGTATACCAAGGTCTGTGGAACGTGATGGATCGCTCATTCGAACGAGAGATCATCCCGATGGCACGAGCAGAGGGTGAGCCCCAGTTCATACCGGTCATAAACTTGCCATGTTTCTAAGATAAATTTCAGGACTCGCGTTGGCTCCCTGGGGTGTTCTTGCGGGTGGTAAAATCCGCACTGATGAAGAAGAGGAGAGACGTCGCAAGACAGGCGAAAATGGACGAACTTTCTGGATCCCTGACTGGGAGCGGAATGAGCAGCAGAAGAAGGTCTGCAAAGCCCTCGAGAAGGTTGCAGCTGAAGTGGGAGCCAAGCACATCACTGCCGGTATGTTCAACCATTTAGCTTTCAGTCTTCGGTCTCTGAGACAACTTCCATAGTTGCGATTGCATATGTTATGCACAAGACTACTCACGTCTTCCCAATTATCGGAGGCAGAAAGATTGAACAGCTTACAGCAAACTTGGAAGCGCTCGAAATCAGACTCAGCGAGGAGCAGATCAAATTTTTGGAAAGTGCAACGGACTTCGAACCTGGATTCCCTAACTCTATGATTGTGAGTAGATATAAACCGACGCCATCTCCTGTTCTTACAATTGCTTCAGGGTGATGGGTCCTCTCACTGGCAATATGTTATGTCCAATGGCTGCT